>VWZT01003123.1:15483-31905 GCA_013397055.1 Pachycephala philippinensis | reverse complement strand
TTTTTTTTTTTTAACTTTCTTTCACTTTCTCTGTCTATGTCTTCAAATAAAGACATCTATCCACTGCCAAATATTAAGACTTTGTCAAAGCTAAAGTCATGATTTGTATGTAAAATTCTTGAAGGAAGCCAGGATAACCAGGGAAACACTTCACAGATGGGGGCTGAAGTATCCAGCACTTTGTAATATACCTAGTATGTGGCACTGCACAGTACAAAAATGTGTAATGAGATCTCTAAAACAGCAGTCCCTGGCTGCAAAATATTTGTATTTACAACTTGTAATAGACATACCTATGCCATTTCATTAGGTTTCCAATCTTCTTTTCAATTCTGCTCTTCTTCAGAGTAGTTCATGAATAGACAGTATTTTTTTTGTCCAAAGCTTGGTCTTCTGCTTAGTTTGGTAAGAGTCCCTTGTCTCCATCTCTGCTTTTTCTCCCCCTGCTTTTCTTTAAAAAAAAACAAAAAAAAAAACCCAAAAAAACAGGGTAGCTTAAAATGTCTTTGATTTCATAACATCTATATTTCTTTTTTTTGCCTGCTTCATTTTTCTTTCAATATTGCATAGTTGATTCTAAGTTTCTTTATGTCCATGAGGGGACTTGTGGTACACTTATCAATATTTTGAGCACAAATCAAATGGTGGCAAAGGCTCTCTTATTCACACCCATCGGTTCAGAACTTGACATATGAGACTGTGTCCTATTCAGTATGACTTTGTTAGACAGCTCTGAGATCATTTCAGTGTGCTTTGGTTTATTAAAGAACTGTTCAGTTGCCCAGTCATTTTGACAACTGTTTTCTTCCACACGTGTAGGGAAAAGGGTGTACACAATGGTCAAATTTTTATGACAGACTGACTTGAATTCCCTGTATGCTGTTCTCCAAAATAGTTATTGATAAAATGCTTTAATTGCCTCTCCACTGACTGTAAGCTGGATGTGCAGTAGACAAAATGCATCTCACTCAGCACAATCTGAGGAAAACAATGTTGAATAAGGCACTCATAACAAATAATAGACTACTCTGCCAATAAAAGTAAAGGTAAAAGTAAAAGCATTTTCTTTCTCATCTGTGCATCATGTCACTACTTCTCATAATCCTAACATGATTCTTTATTTGAAGGACAAGTGATGACTTAATCCATTGACCCAAGCAAACTCACTTTCTCTTCATTGCTGAAGACATTAGCAAGTTATTGTTCAAAGGAATTTATAGAATTCATCAATTATTGGTGTTATGTACACCAATGTGTACAATCAAAACATTACAGATATTAAAGAGAGAAAAAATTACCACATGAGAAACTAAATATGTTTCCATTCTCTGGTACTGAGAACACACACAGTGTACTCTTTGCAAAATACTTTAGTGGTGGATTTCAATTCTTCAAAAATTTTGAATCTCACCTGTTAAATTCATCTTTTTTTTGTTTGTTTATTTTTATTTTGCTAGTATATATAGGTAACAATGACGTCCTGAGTTTTTTTTCTGAAATAATTTGTTTTTTAACCTCCTTTCTTCCTCTTTAGATCTTTAACACTTTCAAGTTTTCCAAACATCACTTTTCAGAGGCTAGGAAGTTTGAAAGTTTTTGGAATGGAGAAATGGCAATTTAAAAACTCTGAAAGGATTAGTGGCAGTGAAATATATGCCTCAATGTAGGTTTCATTCTACCAGACTGGTCGTAAAATCAAAAGAGTAGAAAAAGAGAAAAAGGAATCAAAAGTGGTATTTTCGAAAGGAGGTGTTTTCATAAATTCAGGAAGGAAGGAAGGAAAGAAGGGAGAAAGAGAGAGAGAGAGAAAGAAAGAGAAAGAAAGAAAGAAAAAGAAAGAAAGAAGAAAAAAAAAAAGACCCCACATCATACTAAAGGAAAAAAGTTGACATTTACAGTGATTGTTTTTAACAGCATAGAAATCTCATGGCTTGCTGACTGGAACTTTCAGCTGGTAGGCCACCTTCACTGTCTGCCATGAAGTAGCTAAATACTACATTTACCACTCTAGCTCCTCTTGAAGCATGTAGGCATGGATAAGATAAATTTAACTCACCTTACTTCCATCATACTCCAGCACTAGATAAAAATGACATTTATTTTCAGTTACCAGTAAGGCTAAAGAGTATGTTCATTTAGTCTAACAATTTGCATAAAATCCCAAGTAATACCTGCATTGAGTCTAACAATTTTTGTTTGAATAAGATCTCTTTCAGAGAAACACCCTTTCAAAGAGTTTGAGCAGTGGTGCTCCTACCTTTTATGGTGAGCTATTCTAACAGCTAATTATTCCCACTGTTAAAATTTGCACTTTTTTTCCACTTCTTTGCTCAAGATGCTGCTTGTTCAAGTTGTTATGCCTTTGTTTGCTAGATTAAAGATTGCTTGGGTTCTTTGTTGTTTGTGTACTTGATGTGGGCTCCTGAGGGTGACATTCACAACTTCTCTGAAATTTCCACACCTTGTGATCTACACCTACCTACTAAGCAAAGTCAAAGTGATATTAAAATAAAAGGGAAAAATGAAGCAAAGCAGGTATTTTCAGCTAAATGAGACTTGTTGATTTTATAGGCAGGTATTCCTTTTCTCTCTTGAGTGTTGTCTCCCAGAAAGTCCATTAATAATCTTATGTTCTACTTCCTTCCCATATTTCAAAAATAGCTTCTTTTATCGTTATTTTAATTTTAACAATCTAAAGACATAGAAATTTGTTGCCTGACAGTGTGTTGTGATGTAAGTGTAACTGTAAGCGATGACGTGTTCTAGTCACGAGTAAATGAAGTTAGAGGCAAAACATATCTGATTAACAAAATAACAGAAGGCTTGTGTGATGTTTTTCAAACCTTTTGGCCAAGGCTTGTCTCTCTAAGAAATGCATAATAGATTTCTCTGTGTCAGTGACTGTCAGAAATGATGATGAATGAAAGAAAGTCAGAAGCCAGGAAAGTAAAACAGATAACCTTCATTATCTTGTTTTCTGAGGACACTGTTTAATAGCAGTATAGCATTGTAGTGGTTTACCATTTTCTTTTCACCATCCATGATGCAAGTGTGCATACAAAAATCCAGAAATACAAGCCGCTGCTAGGATTTCATATGGCCACTTCAAAAGTGGATTTATTTTTGCTTGATTGTATATGGTAACAAGTAGCAGATAACTGTAGAAGCAAATTTATGCAGTTGAGAACTTTTGGGCAGATAAATGAAATTTGGCTATCTAAATGACTAGTCAAGTTGTTTATCAACATTTCATTGTGGTGGGTATGTCTCCCTGGCACAGCTTAAGCTGCACAGAAGTGATACAGCTCAGAGGACAAAAGTGGCATACTACTCAAAAGTGCATCACTCTGTGTGCTAAGAAAACACACTTCTTGCTTCTGTACAGCGCACACGCACTCAGTGCTCTCAAAGTCTCAGGCTATGAGATGCTTTACTGCATTTTTAAAGAGAAAACCACACTCTTCTTACCTCACAAGTTGATAAGAAGGGCTGTTCCACTGAGACAATGAAACTGGGCAAGACTGTGTAAACATGTATCCCCACATAAAATAACTGATTTTGTAAAGACGTAACTCCCCCTCTAATTTGAAATAATGTGTTAACGTTTGTCGCTTTGTTGTAGATTTTTTCATCCTAGTGTAGTAAGCAAGTATTTCAAGGTTCTTAAACCAGGTTAAATATGAGAAACTGATTTATAAGCAATCAATAGATAAGCAATACTACCTCTGAGCAGTATAAATGTTTTCCTCATTCCAAAAAACCAAGAAAAACTGTTTCCATGTAAAGTGTTTGACAGAAATGCGCAGTAATGCAAAGGTAGTAGTGAAATTACTTGAAAGTTCTTTTTTACCTTACATAAGAAAAACTAAAATCACCTAGCAGTTCAAAGGTTTTTGTTGGGAATGCTTTCTTATTCCAAGGGACTCCAAATTTGCATCATTAGTATCATCTGGGTTTATTTAACCAAGGCAGCTACACATGCAACCTCTGTCCACCTCCTGAGCATGGTGAAGACTGTTTCCTTCATGTTTCTGAGGAGATTGCAAAACATATGGGATCCTCTGAGGTGTTTTAATCATTTCCCTTACGTCTTCTTAGAAACTAACATTTCTTTGGACAGACCATTTCCTTCCAGGAAACTTTGTCCTACTTCTTGGCATAATATAATGAATTGAAGGTTTTCACAAAAGTGCTACCCTTTCAGAAGAAAAATGTATGACACTAAGGTCTTTTTGTGTACTGCAGCTCATTTCTCTATGCTAGAATGTAAATTAAGTTAAAGGAAGAACACTATAATCTTCTAATCATAATTTTGTAAAGCCCATCAGTTGTACAACATGTGTAGCAAATGAATCAACTTGCAGTGATTAAGACAATGACATTATCTAAAATGTTACTGAATGTTGGACCCCACAAAACTGTGTTAACTGATAAACATTGCTGTGTGAATTTCATAATCCTAAAATAGGTAGATTAGATAAAATATGTCTTGACCTCAGATGAAAAACTGCACTATATTGTTGTAGAAGGTTTGTCAGAAAATTTCATTTTGAAACCTGGAAAAAGTGAACCTTTATGTGATTTTTAAAAGTAAAATAAAGAGGAAAAAAAGGAGAAGTAATTTGGTGTACCAAAAAACTACAGTATGCAATAGTCTGGAGGGATGCATGGAGGAGAGAATGAGCACACTTCTGAGAACATCATGTTGTCAGCAATATAAAGCACATTTCTAAGGGGCAGGCATTCTCAATCCTCTACCTTTAGGACTGGCTGTCAGTTTTTCCCAAGTTTTCTAAGAGTGTTTATCACTGCATAAGTAGAACTGCAGGGAAACACCTTTTCCAAATAATTTGACTAATTTTCCGAGCCTTACCAGATCAGCAAGTTGAAATGCATTTTTGTATTAAAACCAACTTCAGATAACAAAAGCTTGCAGAAAGTCCTTTGTTTTGACAAATACAATATTTTAATTATTATACCTACTAAACACCTCATTAGTGATTACCAATTTGAGCACAGAAGTCTAATGTAAAAGTCCTTTGTCTCAGTTCTCTAATGATGTAAAAACAGATATAAAAGTCTGTTTTCCAATTTCTGGAAGTTTTTTTTCCCACAGGCACTCAGACTTGTTAGTCTTTTTAGGTCTGACTTTTGAACCCTGTTAAAAGGCACATAGACAGGACATGCTTCCTTGCTGATTCTGTAAATATTTTACTAGGTTTTAGATCAAATAAATGAAAAACGAACTTCTTAAATCTTCTAAATAAGGTGTGTCCTAAGTAAAGCCTTCCATGAAGACCAGCTGGATTGCAGTGCAGGCACTACTGAATGTTCATACAATATTTATACTCATTGCTTTAGGGTTGTTATGAGTATTTTCTGATATAATTCCACAAAACCTACTGTTTACTGAGGACTATCAATGCATTATTAATTCTGTTTATTTCAGAAGGTTAGTTTAGACATAATAAAAGAATTAGTCTTTTCTGAATGTCTTTAAGTGCAGTTACAGATATGCTTTTCCATCACTGTGATTTGTTAGTACGTGCTGATAACACCGCAGCCTAAGGAGTCTACATGAAAATTAATTAGGCTGTTTTTTATGGGAGAGTATGTGAGAAGATAAATGGTTCATGATAAATGAACTCTCAGGCCACAAACTGGAGCATTTATTGATTCACTGGCCATTTATCCTGGAATTTACTCCCTAGCAAAAAGAATATTGCTATATACTTAAATAAAGGTTTTGAGTATTATGCTAACCTTTCACCAGGCAGTAATAAGTGCCCTAACCAAACTCATTCTGCTTTGCTTCCCATTCATTTTGCTGTCAGCATCAGCATTATTATCTGCTACAGAGGCTCAGCAAATTATAATGGGTTTATCTGGAATATAAAGTTGTAAGATCCAACCTTCATACATTCTTTATATCCTTATGGTGTCTAACAAAAAAAAATATACAAATCTTATATTAATTCAGATATCTGTATCCAAATACACTTTAAATGAGCATCCCATTTCAGTCAGAAAAGTTACTATCTGTTGGGCTTTTAGGAGTATTGGTAGAGCTTATTATGTGATACCAGATTCAGTTTTAATATTTGATGCATAGGCTGATTAAATATTAGTTCCTCGTATAGCTTCTAACACATATATGCACAGTTAATACCCAGCATTTATGCTTATAAAATAGTTGAGACATAAGGGATTGTTTAACTCTATGGGGGTTTTTTGCCTTTGGCTAGTCTAGATGTACTTAATTATAAGGTTTAAATTCACTTGGGTTTTGTAAACCATTTAGGCACAAAAAGCAGAATAGTCACAGCAAGGATTCCATTTAGAGTATGTCTTAATTGAGGATAACACTCATTTTTTTCTTTCTTGTTTTTTTAAACTCCTCCCCTCCAGGCTCTTTCTAGAGTTATGAACTTAATTGCCTGAGAGAAAAACTATTTTAAAAAAGAAAGTAAGCCATGGAAATATTTATCATTGGAGAGTATCTAATCTTTAAGGAGTGCATTCTTTAACATGGACTCACATGGGACATGTGCATGAAAGTCAAATATGTTTCAGACACTTGGGAAAAAAATAGTGGGCTCCCAGAAAATGCTGAAATAGAGGGGAAAAGATGTCATCAGAGATATGGTTTCTGGAATGGTGGTCAGTAGCCAGGCCTTTTGCGCGGCATAGGTCCTGCTGGGGAGTGTTTCTTATATTGTTAACTGATAGTCACCTTAGACACTAGTTTTTGTTCCCAAGTGAAAGATTTTCAATATTCTATCTGGTCCTGCATGATGTAGCAGAAGATAATGGAGTGAGATGGAAAAGAAAACTGACTTGGCTGATTTGGAAATTCGAGGGATAGAAAGAAAAGGAGGAGGAGGATGGATATCTAATAAATCATCTGAAACAGAAAAATATTCACTGCTCTTACTGGCCCCAGAAAATCTGTCATTAATAGATATGACAAAGACATCTGACAGATATTAAAGGCTCAAAGCTTTCTTGAAGAATTTACACAGGGGAGAATCTCAGTCTTAAAGAGGGCAATATTTTTTCTAGAATAATTCTTCATACTCTCTGTTCTAGTAAAGCACAATTGCTTTGACCTGAAACAAGCCCTCCTTCCCTGAAAGGCTTGCCTAGGGTCCCCTTCCAGAGCAAAAAAGAATTTCAAAATCAGCTTAACTCCAATGCTGGTTGTGCTGTATAGAAGAGAGAATACACTACATATAAAAAGTAAAGTGGTCCAGTAATGTGACACATCTTTTTTATGGATGATTCTTATCCTTAGCCATTAGGTTTTGATGCCTATAAGAACCAAGGTCTAACCACTATGGTTGGTATTATTTCATTATGTTAACCTGTGTTATTCTGGGATCATCTGAAAATTCTGTGCTAAATTTAACCCAAAGGCTTGAATTCACTGATATAGCCAGCAATGTCTGGTTGGACTAAGAAGTCTGAGGTGGATAGATTTTAAATTTTCTTCAGTACTGTTTGTTAGGAGAGTAGTGTGCCTTAACCACATTGCTCTGAAAGACTTTGTTCTTTTGCTACTTTGTTTTAGTATTTATTTTGCTACTATTGCTTCAAGTTTCAGAGAATTATTTTGAACTGAGAGATGAAGTACATTATATTTAGCATGAATTTAAGAAAAATCAAGATTTGAAAAAGTGATGACATTTATTTATTCTAGAAATGACATAAGTCTCTCCTGTGTGTTCTACTCTTAATGACTTTAAATCACCCCTTCAGAAGTTCAATTCACTCCAATAAAAAAACCCCAAGGATTCATTCAGTTAGGGAATAGTCCCCTGGTCTCTAAGCCCATTACTTCCACAGAATGTTTAATGGCAGAACCTTGGTCTTACTGGTTAAGTCTGTGTATCGTTGATTGAAAAGACAACAGTTTCATCGAACATGCTGATGAATGTCTGTGTCACAGTGGTGTAAAAATGGTGATTAGAGCATGCTGGTGGGAAATGGAGAGATTTATATCCTTGCAGGTAGAACTCGTTCTGAAAGTTACAGTATTTGGTTTTGCTGTCTCAGCTGTGCTTTCAAGTAGATCAAGTGTGATCTAGATGTTATGCAGATGAGGATCTGAATCATGTCAGAGAGGAAAATAGTTTATATAGAATTCTGAGGTTGGAGATAACCGAAGTAGAACAGATCTAGAAAATCCTTCAATTTTTTGTTTTTGCAACCTTCAGAATTTTAATATAAAATGTATTATCATAAGGGGTCCTTATATTAAGAAACTGCAATTTAGGAAACTTCAATTGAGCAACAATTTCTGAGATAATGCTGAGCTAGTAATTATATTTAGCTGTTCTTTTAACATGTAAAATCTACAGACAATGATCATAAGGAAGGATTTGTACAAAATATAACTATCAGAAAGGATACTTACCTTATTCAATCAAGTGTGCTTAAAAAGAAAGTGAAATAAATACAAAAATTACATCAAACCCTTACACTAAAATAAGAAACAACTAATCTTTCCTTATGAATGAAATTGCATATCTAGACTTGCCAGTGCCAATATCATGTCATTTGTATATCTGCAGCATAACTGGTAATGAACAAGTGTAGCTGGTTCAATTAACTTCTGTAACTGATACAAAGCATTATTTTGTGTTTTACTGTATGTATAATTTACTAATTTTTACTAGCAAAAGGCTTTTCATGGTTTTTGAATGATAGTATTTTTCACACTAGGCACCAGCTGAAAAAAAATGGAGAAGTAAAAGTAAGTAAACATTCCTAAATACATACTTAACCATTTTTTTTTTTTAATAAAAGATAACTGAGAATTTAGCAAGATATAGAAGCAAAAAGAAAATCTGAGACTAAAGCTTAAAACAACCTAACAAAATAACAACAACAATAAAACAAATGAACAAATAAAACCGTCTAGTTAGATAAACCCTCACTGATTCTTTAATTAAACTCCTGTCTCTTTAAGGTCTTTACACTGAAATTCCTTTAGGAGTCTGTGAGCTTTTTGCTGAATTAAGCAGTCAGCACTACACTTAGAAAATGCTGTTAAAAGTATTGGAGAAATAGTGTTGAGAATAGTACCTACTGGAATTCTGCATACTTTAGAGAGATGAGTAGTTGAAAAAGCTCATGTTTCAGAGGGAGAATGCCTCAAGAACAATAATTTAATTTTTTTTTGTTCAGAACAGCATCTGTTTCTTCAAGGTGTGGTCAGGATTGTTATCTCATTATCTTCACTAACTTCTATGCAAAATAAATTCATGTAGGAATGCTCTGAAATGTATAGCCAAATTTCGTATGTTGTTACAATATTGTGGTATTCATTGACAGTTTTTTGTCTTTGTCTTTTGACTAACACTAAGGATCAAACTATAATTTCAACTCAAAATGGGTTTTTGTGAAGTAAAATACTCTTGGCTACATAATTGGAGATAACATTCTGTATATATTTTGGAGAAGCTGTTCTTGTATATTCATTTTTCTGTTTTAGGAAGAGAATGAAAGATTGTAGAGATAAGCAAAAGATTAAGTGAATATTTCAGCTGTCTCTATATGAACCCCTCTCTCCTGACACTTAGAAGTTTGTTAATATTACACTAGGGTTTTTTTAATCAAATAAAGATTTCAAACATATCACCTCAGAGTGAGGCTTCTATTTAACTTACTAACACTGTAATGGTATGGGTAATGGCATTACACCTGAGTGAAAACTGCATAATCAACAGGAATCCTTCTATTCACAAGGCATAGGTATAGCCACCCAAAGATGTGAGACTGATGATGTGACAGGAAAGCCAGTTAGCACAGAAGCTGTCACTGAGGTTAGTCATCTGTTACAGAGCAGCTGGCCACCTTCCCATCATTTTAAAGTAGACATACACTGAAAGAACTAGAAGTGTGATGATATACAGTTGCAAGAGAACAAAACTACTAGGACTGGGAAGGACTGCAGCATTTGAAATCTGAAGAAATGGATTTGACTACAGTTTTAGACATATCTCAAAGGGACATTTTGTGTGAAAGAAGGTAGACTGATATGGGATAAAGTATCCAGAAACCATATCCTCTGAGTGCAGATGACTAAGAAGGAAGTAACGTATTAATTAACTTTATGTAAACAGATGAAGAGGTAGAAGGACCTGGAAAGACCAGTGCAGTTGCTTGAAAGGGAAAGAATTACATTGCTGCCATCTTTTATATACAAATGTATCTTTAACATTGCAGCAGTTCCCATTTGACTGATTTGACTTTTGTGGGCTGGAAGCTTCTCAGTGACTGAAGTACAACACTGTGCTTTCTAACTCCACAGAACAGAGCCATGCTCTACAGCCCTACTATCAACACCAAATGCAAGATTTTATCTTCCTTTCAAATTTAGTTCAGGCACATACCTGCAGTTTGAGAAGAAAGCAAGCTACCAATTAATGAGGCTGTACTGGGGTGAATATTTTTTACCTGATCTAGTTGTGAAAAATACCTTTGTGCTGTAAGTTTAGTAGCTGCTTGTGCTCTGACAACTTCCAAAGACCATAATCTGTGTCAGGGCTCCATGACATGACGAATTTTAGGGACACATGAGTGTGTTCTTTCTGCAAGAATCTTGTAGTGTAGTTTTAGACAGGACATGACAAATGGTTGTAACTGAAAAAACCCTAAACAAACAGAAAAGCCAAATCAAACCAAACCAAACCAAACCTATAACAAAACCAGCCAACCAAAAAGAAAAACAGAGAAGAGGAGAGTGGGAACAAGGGAATTAACGACAAGAACAACTGTCTTTATCACTCTGTTATTCCTAACTTGCTGGTAATCTGATCCTCAGGAGCTGCAGAAAAAGAAGAAAACATTAGACTATGCTCTAATTCTTTGTATCTCATCATCTAGACCATGAGAATGAAATCAATGCTCTGCCATTTCTATTTGATTTTTGCTGCTTTGCATGAGACTAAGATGTCAGCCTTTGAATAAGTAATGTATTCAAGCTGTAATACCGAAACGCTCTTTTACTTTGACCTTTGGATCAATAGTCTGACTGCGAGTGTTTAGTCCTTGTATTCTTTTCCTGCTTAGCAGCTGCCTGGTCAACAGAGCATAGAATTTGAATGTTTGCCAATCAAAGGATAAAATAATAAAGGGCTAAATTTAGAAATCTGTTTAAAAGGACTAAAAATTTTGGTGATACATTCTAAAGAAAAGATATAGAATGGGAACATAAACCTAAAGCCCTTTAAGTCACACTTTGAAATAGGAATGGAAAAACTACCAGCCTGGAACATAGTGAATTTAAATAGGGAATTTGCTGTTTTCATCCTTTACAGAGCTCAAGTTATCTTCAAGATTTTTCTTTCTCTTTCCCAAAAGTATGTTTGCATTTTCTTGCAGAAAGAAAGAAAAAAATCTGAGGCAGAGACACCCTGAGATTTTACAGAGATTTTACTTATGCAGTGAGTAAACTATTAACAGTTTAGTTTCAAAATTTCAAAGCGTTTTTCCACTGACTAGGCATTTTAACTGCTGCCAAGTGACTTGGACACCGGCAGGGGAGGATCTGTTTAGTTTTATTGTCAAGTAATGAGAAGATTACTAAAACTGTAAATTTTAATAAAAATGTTTACTGAAATCTACTGGGAAGGGTTGTCTTTGTTGAAACCAGGACAGCCTTTTCCTTAAAAAAACATCCTTTGAAATAAAACTGCCAACATCAGAATGACAAGCATCATGGGCTGATTGAGTCTGTAAGGGAACTCTGGAGGTCATCTTGTCCATTCCTGCTCAAGCAAGGTTACCTAGAGCTGGTTGCCCAGGACTCTGTTCAGATGGCTTTTGACTGTTTTCAAGGGTGGAGACTGACAACTTATCTGGGCAACCCATGCCAGGGCTCTGTCATCCTCTTGCCTTGAAAAATTCATCTCCTTATGTCTGTGGCGACCTTCCTGTGTTTGCTTTTGTGCCCATTGTCTCTTGTGCTCTCACTGGGTGCCCCTGAAAACAGCCTGGATCTGTCTCCCTTTCCCCCTCCCTTTAGATCTTAATACACATTGGTAAGATTCCTTTTGAACTATCTTTTCCCTTGGCTACATAGTCCCTCAGTCTTTCATCATGTATGAAATACTCTAATTCCCTAAACATCTTAGAGGCCTTTGCTGGTCTCTTTCCAATAGCCTTGCATCTCTTTTGTGCTAGGAAATTGTCTTGGGGTGATTTTATGGTGATTAGTCTATTCCCTGTTCATCTGTTTAATGCCCAAAAATTGTTGCTGTAGAGTTAAGGTGGGTCCAGGGGGAGGGGGGAGCCTTGGGGCTCTTTGGCAGGCTTTTCCAAAGCCTCACCCCTATCCAAGTCCTCCAGGTGCCATGCAGTCTGGATTTTTTTAGCTTGGCTAGCTTGGGTTTTTTTTGTTAGCTTAGGCAAGAAGGTTTTCTTCCTTTCCCTGGCCTTGGAGAGGCTGCAGCAACAATTCTTCAGTGGCTTTTGGAAGTGAACTGGACAGTTTGGTTTTGGTGCGGATTGGAGAGAACAACTGGCGTGAGAACAATCGGCCGGAACCAGCGAGTAAGGTGAGGGGCCTCTCTGTTTTGGCCCCAGACCTCAGAAAAAGCCGAGCTGGTGACAGAAAGCACAACAAACCCACCAGCTTCATCTGCTGTGAAGAGGGGACCAAGAGCAGAGATTCACCATGTTCACATCTATTTCCTGAGCTGCTATGTGAACTTTTTTTTTTTCCCCACTGAGAGAGGAGCCAGTGCCATTTTTCTCCCCCACCATGTGGCAGTTTTTTTTTCTTTCCCTGATTTTCTGGGGTTCCATTCCAATGTGTGTGTATTTGGGGGAAGAGCGTGTGGGGTNTCCAGGTGCCATGCAGTCTGGATTTTTTTAGCTTGGCTAGCTTGGGTTTTTTTTGTTAGCTTAGGCAAGAAGGTTTTCTTCCTTTCCCTGGCCTTGGAGAGGCTGCAGCAACAATTCTTCAGTGGCTTTTGGAAGTGAACTGGACAGTTTGGTTTTGGTGCGGATTGGAGAGAACAACTGGCGTGAGAACAATCGGCCGGAACCAGCGAGTAAGGTGAGGGGCCTCTCTGTTTTGGCCCCAGACCTCAGAAAAAGCCGAGCTGGTGACAGAAAGCACAACAAACCCACCAGCTTCATCTGCTGTGAAGAGGGGACCAAGAGCAGAGATTCACCATGTTCACATCTATTTCCTGAGCTGCTATGTGAACTTTTTTTTTTTCCCCACTGAGAGAGGAGCCAGTGCCATTTTTCTCCCCCACCATGTGGCAGTTTTTTTTTCTTTCCCTGATTTTCTGGGGTTCCATTCCAATGTGTGTGTATTTGGGGGAAGAGCGTGTGGGGTGTAAGGTCTGACAGTTCAATATCTGGCATTTATTTACCTTTTACTGTGCCATGTGGGCACTTTGTTGCTCAATAAATGATTGGAGTTTTTTCACTTTCATGCACTACTATTCTTTTCCTATTGGTGGAAATGGATTCTTGGAGACTTTTTTTTTTTTTGGAAGGAAACACTCATTCCAGAGTGTTTTTCTCCTAAATTTTTCTCTAAACCGAGACAGAAATATAGAACAGGACCCAGTGCTCCAGTTCTGAAGTGCCCTCACCAGTGCTTAATAAAGAGGAAGGACCTTGCCTTGCCCCGCTGGCAATGATGTGTCTGATGCAGCCAAGAATGCTATCAGCTTTCTTTGCCCCAAGGACACAATGCTGGTTCGTGTTCAGTATGGGTCCACCACTACCCCCATGGCTTTCTCTGCCTAGGGGCTTTCCAGCTGGGCAGCCATCAGCCTGTAGCAATGAATGGGGATTTTCCTCCCCAGGTGCAGGCCTTCACACTTCCCCTTGTCAAACTTCGTGAGGTTACAGACAGCCCAGTTCTCCAGCCTGTCAAGATCCTTCTGAATAGCAGTAAAAACCTTTTGCATATCAGATGTTCTTCCTGGTTTTGTACCATCTGCAAACCTGCTGAGGGTACAGTCCACCTCATCGTGCAAATCATTAATCAAGTAAGACTGGCCTCTGAGATATACCACTAGTTGCTGGCCTCCAACTAAACTTTGTTACACTAATCAGAGCACCCTAGACCTTGACATTCAACCAGTTTTCAGTTCAGTCCTTTTCTTTGTGATATGATCAGCCATCACAACTATTTAGAAAGCTTTTTAATTGCAAATGTACTGAAGAATGCCTTACTAAAGGCTATTTGTGCCATTGCATTTTCTTCCTTCCTCAAACCGGCACAACCCTTTTTGTTTCTAGTAGTATTTTGCACCAATTTCCAAATGGCACACACCGACTTTAAATGAGGTACCGTGTCGAGTTAATAATATCTAAGGGGGAATGTTACAAAGTATAGGAAGGAAAAGAAATCTGGACAACTTAAAATGCTAGAGCTATTAGGATGTGTGTGTGGGGAGTAAAAAATTGTTTAAGGACTTTGTAGATACCCATATTTTATCCATTGTGCTAAAAACCTGTGACATCCTGTTTTCTGAAATACCTCTCATGAGGTCAGTACTGTTCCTGATAGTGCTGGAGGGTGTATAAGATTAGTATAACATTCTTGTCAGTATTTGCCTGCCAATCTGGAGCAACCACTTAAAAGCACAAAATGTTCATTGAGGAATTATGCCATGATTTTATTTTGAGCTTTTTGACATGAATATTTGTTCCCTGGCACACATTTCTGGCTTTTCCACATGGCATTCCCATAAGCACTTGAAATTATTGCAAAGTAGTGTTTTAGTCTCTGTGAATGCTCACAAGGAATTTGCCTATACAACAAAAAGTAGTGAGTTCTATAGAAAAGATGTTGAAAATGGTCCTGTTTGGGTGATGTTATCAAATGTTAAATTTACACTGATTTTTAACATTTTACTTCTGAAATAGATTTAAATAATTCATCCTAATTTTTTGTTGGGTTGGTTTGGTTTAGTTTCAGTTTGTTTTCTTTTTGTTCAGACAAACCCTAGCAGACAAGGTATATTATTGCTTAGTAAGAATATTAATGATTAAAATCCTCCCCCATATAATCACTCATAGTAATTATTTTGTATTCCTTTTTAATGTGTAGGTTTCCATAATTTTGTGTGAATGCGGTATCTAACTTGTATAAACTAGAAATAACCAATGATGGGTAAAATAAATTTTAAACAGAACTCAGTTCCTTTGAAATTGAGTATATGCTCAAAAAACCCTCCTCCCAAAACATGCTGTAAGATATAAGCCATCAGTAAGCAACAATAATATTCCAGAATCAGTTTAACTTGTGATGTCAAAATGACTAAAGGGCACTTGTATTAGAAAAATATGCACAGGGCAAAAAAATACTACCAAAATATTTATTTCTTTTCACTTTCTCTCATTTTATGAAAGATGGTTCCAAATTATTAAAAAAAAAAAAAATTACTTGTATGTTTTCTTTTAGAATTTATCCTCTTCTCATATAACCAAATCCTTTGGTTTTGTAGACTGGTGTACCCTGCTGCTATAGTTTTTAGCTTAGCAAATTCTTCAACAGCTCTGTAGTTTCATTACATGTCAGGTAACTTCTGGGTATAGCAATGTAAAACATTAGGATGTGATAGTTTGGCTTAGACAAAAAACTAAAAACCTAAATCACTGAAGATTAATTTTGGACCATTTCCCAGTGTGAGTAGGGGAAACACTATATTTTAGTGATGTTGGCTTGGAAAAGTAATTGGGAATAATTTACTGGGAAGGAATAATCCTTAGGACATAATCCCCTGCTAGATCTCTGGATGACCGTATATCTCTTGCCCATCTGTATATTTTAGTCTCAGTACAGCTGTAATTGTAGAAGTATTAGGGTCTCCATATAACTATGCAGCCAGTGAGCCTTTAAATCTCATCTTAACGTGATCTTTGAAATCAGAAAAATCATCTTCAGCTGAGGGGACCAAATCATGTTCTTATATATTTTTTCTTGACTGAACGTGCTTCATCCGCATGTGCCTTCTCTGTTTTACCATCAGTAACATTTAAAAGCTGTGGAGTCTTATACAAAACATGGTAGTGTCAGATTTCATCAGATTCTTTGATTTACATTAACTATGTCGATCTGTTCATTTTAAGTAGTCACATGTTGATGTTAAAGACAGTGGTAAAGCTATTCCTAAAGCATAAGATCCTAGACTTCCGTAGTGGGTTGACCCTGGCTGGATGCCAGATACCCACCAAAGCAGCTACGTCATCCCTCTCCACAGCTGGACAGGGGAGAGGAAATGTAACAAAGGGTTCATTGAGAGAAGGACAGAGAGAGATCACTCACCAGATCCTGTCACGGGCAAAACAGAATCAAATCAGAGATATTAATTGAATTTGTTACTAGCAAAAGCAGAGCAGGATAACGAGAAATAAAATAAGACCTTGAGAAGACCTTCCCCCAAC
>VWZT01003123.1:4545-14551 GCA_013397055.1 Pachycephala philippinensis | reverse complement strand
AAAAGGGTAAATAAATGATAGATATTGAGCTATCAGACCTTACGCCCCTCCCCCCTCACACACACCCACAGCAGAACAAAAAAACCCCAAAATGTGAGGGAAAGAAAAAAAGCCACAATGGCTGGCAACGTGCTGGGGAGAGNGAAGGTGTGTCTTGGTTTAGAAACAAGTTTAGGAGAAAACCACTCTGGAATGAGTGTTTCCTCTAGGAAAAAAGGGGTCCCAACTAACCCCTCCTGCCAATAAGAAATGAGTACTAGTGGATAAAAGTTAAAAAACCCAACCGTTTATTGACAAACCGAGTGCCCACAGGGCACAGGGAAAAAAAGGGTAAATAAATGATAGATATTGAGCTATCAGACCTTACGCCCCTCCCCCCTCACACACACCCACAGCAGAACAAAAAAACCCCAAAATGTGAGGGAAAGAAAAAAAGCCACAATGGCTGGCAACGTGCTGGGGAGAGAAAATGGCGCCAGCTCCTGTCTCAAGGAAAGAAACCAAAAGGTTCACGCAGCAGCTTGGACAAATCCAGATGGGAACCTGGTGAATCTCTGGTGTTGGTCCCCTCTTCGTAGCAGATGAAGGAGGTGTGCTTTCTCTCGCCAGCTTGGCTTTTCCGAGGTCTGGGGCCAAAAGGGAGCAGGCCCTCGCCTTTCCGGCTGGTCCTGACCGACCCTTCTCCCACCAGTAGTTCTCCCAGATCTCGGGACCAAAACCAAACCATCCAGTTCACTTTGAAAAAAGCTTCCAAAGGATTGTGGCTGCAGCCTCTCCAAGGCCAGGGAAAGGAAAAAAAACCTTCTTGCCTAAGCTAACAAAAACCCAAGATAGCTAAGCAAAAAGAACCACAGTCCGCACAGCGCTTGGACGCCTGAGCGGGGGGTGAAGCTTTGATAAAGCCCACAGAAGAGCCCCAAGGCTCCCCTTTCCCTCTGGACCCACCTTAAGTCTACAGCAACCATTTTTTGGGCATAGAGCAGATGATCAGGGAATAGACTAATCATCATAAAATCACCCCAAGACAGGGTGATATGCTGCTCTACCAAACTGGAACCTTTTGCAATAGCAACAAGGGAATTTATCAGCAGGATTACACAAGGGTTAAAGTGGTAATGTGGAGGAAAGAGTTACAGTATGAACCCCCGAGCGCTAAAAATTAAATAGAGTGGAGTGAAGATACTAGTGTTAAGAGCCCTGTTTTTGTTAACAGCTTCATCTTAAGGTTTTTGTCTGTAAAAAACAAACCTCTCAGACAACAAAAAAGATGGCATCTTTGTCCTCAGAGCACCGTTAATGATGTCTAATAGGGCAGAGGTAAGTACTGCAGGAGAAAAGTTTCACAGAATCTGTTTCACAGTTTTAGTTGTTTTGGTTTTGTTCTTTAGAATATTCATTTCTCATTATTCAGAGAGCTTCTGAGAATATCCCCTTTTGAGGACTGAAAAGAGAGTTGGAAAAGTGGCATCTTATTAGCTTACTGCTCTCAGAATTAATTTCCTTCCTTAAACTACACAGCAGCCCTGCTGGGCTTTAAAGCTCCATGTTCCATTTTATTGTTAAGAACAAGAAATTAAGAAATCCATGAGTCTGTGGCCTCTAGGTATACTTTTGAAAATGTAATTACCAACTCCTTCGTTTTATTTTATAGTACTGAGTTTAACAAGGTTAGAAAGATGGGATTAGATATTTACTCACGTGCAGCATATATAAGATGAAATGCACATCACTCTAATTATCCACTGTGGGCTCAAATTAAAACAATTTTTTGCTGAATTCTTGACCTCTTTCCAGTTCCACACGGTAAATCTTCTGACTGAATATATCCAAACTGATCAGTTAGATTAAAGACCTTTAAAAATTCAATAACATTTTTGAATTGTATATTGGCAGGTTCCCTCACTCTGCATCTACTGAAAAAAAACCAACAAAACAAGAATCCCAAAACAAGAAATCAAACTCTAACAATAAACCTCCAGAAAACCAGCTCCAAACTCTGCCGGGCTTGAATGCTTGTGGGCCCCTTATTTTTCAGTTGGCAGGGCAGACTGGAGCTGTGATGGACAAAACTCTAATGTGTCAGAAAAGACACCCTTGGAATTGTATTTTTTCTCTGTATTGGCTTGAAAGATAACACTAAGCAGGTACACATATGGAATTAAAAAAATAAAAGTTATCTGTCTTCATGAAAGGTCTTGTGCAGTTAGGTCAGTCCTTTTCCACGCCCCTATAGAAAAATTCCAGAGAAAAACCATCAGATTATTTCAAGAGATAATATTTGCCACAGATTTTACTGGGGTGTTATAGTTTAACCCCAGCCAGCAAGCAAGCCCCACACAGCTGCTCACTCACTCCCTCACCAGCAGGATCAAGGAGAGAATTGGAAGGGTAAAAGGTAGAAAACTCATTGGTTGAGATAAAGGCAATTTGATACTGGAATCAAAAGCCATGCACAGAAGCAAAACAAAACAAGGGATTCATTCACCACTTCCAGGTGTTCAGCAGGTGTTCAGGTGTTCAGCCCTCTCCAGGAGAGCAGAGCCCCATCAAGTGTTGTCGTCACTTGGGAAGACAAATGCCATCACTCTAAATTTCCCTCGTGTTCCTCCTTCTTCCCCTCACCGTTTATACTGAGCATGATGTCGTATGATCTGGAATACTCCTTTGGTCAGTTTGGGTCACCTGTCTTGACTGTGTCCCCTCCCAACCTCCTATGGACCTCCAGCTCCCTCACCAGTGTGGCAGTACGAAAAGTAGAAAAGGCCTTGGCTCTGTGCAAGCCCTGCTCAGCAAAAACAAAAGCATCTATTATCAACTCTGTCTTCAGCACAAATCCAAAACACAGCCCCATACCAGCCACTGTGAAGAAAATTAAATCTACCCCAGCCAAAATCAATATATGGGGGAAGGGTCCTTTTGTCCTATTATTTTCAATTCCATGATCCTACTTACAGTACATATAAACATACGTCAAATTATATGCCTTAGCACATGAAGTAAACTTTTTCATCTTATACTTAATTTCTGGTTATGTCCCAATAATTTGTTAGCTGTAATCCTGTGTTGGGGTAATATCTCATGTGTGTGCCTGTAGCCAAAGCTGTTAAAAGATGAGTACTTTAACGCACTAAGGAAATACTCTCTGTGTCTTTGCTACATCAGAGACCCAAGCTCTTGAGGAACTAGGTACCTCTGCAGAAAGAAGTTGCAGTGATATTTGGGACTTCTTGCTGAAACCAGAGGCATAGGTCTCGGCATCGTGGGAGGTGTGCTCTGGTGAAGGGGCTATGCCATCAGATATTGGAGCTGTTTTTTGTGTGATGATTGTCAAACACTGGCACAGGCTGTCCTGAGACGTTGTGGTCTCCATCTCTGGAGGTACTCAAACACACCTGGACACAGTCCTGAGTAACCTGGTGCTGCTAACCCTGCTCTGAGAAGGTGTTGGACTAGTAGATCTCCAGAGCTGCTGCACCATCTCAGGCAGCCAATGATTCTGTGATTTCTGTAGCAACTTCTTCGACAATATGCTGCATAGATCAGCACTTGAAGTTCTTCTTCTTTGTATCATTATGGCCCTCTCCTGCTTTTTTTTACTTTTAATTTTTTTTTTTTAAATATGAATGTATTTTTAAATTTTGATGGCCCTCATGGTATTCACTATGAAGCCAGTGGTAAAAATCTGTCTGCTTGATATAGCTGATGATCAGACCTTGCTGGTCTACCACTGATAGTTTTTTTTGAAATATATATTTTTAAACTTTTATGTGTAGTATTATATTTTCTTTGGGTTTTGTCTCATGGTGATTTACCCCCTGATATCAGTAATTTTTCTTGTTTATCAGTTCCTTTTTCTGGTTCTATCAGTGCTGTCCTAATGTAAGCTGAACCCTGTTTACATCATAAAGCCTCAAATTACACAAATAGTGACAGCGGGCTCTGAATCTGTAAAAGCAAATTTCCTTTTGCTCCCATGGTACTGTTTTCCTCATTCTAATCTCAAGTCTTCTATGCAAAATGTTCTATCTTGATGGACAGAGCAGGTCATAACACAACCTGTTTGATTTCATGCTGAGATAAGACAGAGAATTCATATGATATTCATGATGAGATTTACATTCATAGTAGTTTTCAAGACTGTGCCCTCACTTGCTTATTGTCACATGCCACCACCACACAAACGTGAACTGTTATAGATGGAAAAAGAAGCAAAACTGTCTTGACAACATGTAATTAGACTATAAGTAGGAATTAATCTAAACTTCACCTTTGCAAATTGCTATTCATTTGTTGGCTCATCACCCTTGTGGCAGCAAAATTAACTTGGTATTATATGTGCTAGAAGAAAATCCATGCCCTTGGTGCTGAAAGAATCTGAGAAAGATTTGTGCCTCAGAAAGGAAATTAGTGCAACTTGTTGTTTTGCACAGCTACTTCTAGCAACATTCCTAACTTGTTTCTGTTTTATGTCTGAACTTTCTTGCAGAACACCCCTGTGAGGGACACGTACCTGACTGCTTCTCTGTAGGGCAAACAATACTACCTCAACTTGTTGTTCCTTGCCTGTTCAAAATGACTCTGTTATTACCTGTTCATGTTCTTGCATGATATTCATAATACATGAGAAGAACTTGGTGAGCCACATCAATAACTGAATATATCAAATATTTAGTGATAGTTGTGTACTACTGAATAATTCAGGACTAAATAATTGGTATGTTCTAGGGAAGTTCCAGAAGGGGTTACACAATGTCTGTATTTCATCAGTTCTCTACGGCTAACACTGCATTTTTAAACCCAAGGGCCACTCTGACTTCTTGGGTTGTCTTGAATGTTGGATGTATTCTGATTTATACTGTGGCAAGATCACAGACTCACCACATGGACACTTGCAGAGGCCCTCATCTGTGAAGAAATCTGTGCACATACGTAGGCTGGGATCCAACTGACTCCGAGGCCTTGAACCCTGAACAAGGGGCATAAATGCATACCCAGAGGGGAAATGAGATGCAATCTCACAGCCTTCACTTGCTTCTGAGTACCAGCTCCATGAATATATGTCTGCTGAAAACAAGTTACATTGGAAAAGGAAAACTGGCTTTCATTATGATTGGTTTTTCCATATAATAACAGTTTCCTGCATGGGAACAGTTGCCTCTTTTTTCAGCCAGTGAATCTTCAGGGAAGAATTAGTTTATTGCATCAGTGGTCTTAAATTATAGTTGGTAAGGAAAACTTGGATTAATTACTTTTTTGAATGGAAAATACTTGTCAGTTAATTATGATGCATATCATGAAAGTCGTAAGACCCCGAGTGTTTTGGTTTGGGAAAACATAAAATGAGGTCCAAAGATTTCAAATTTCAACCTTCTACACAGAACGAAATATTATAAACTTTGTTTTAAAAATCTGACTTGAAACTATTTACTTGCACATTTCCAATTCAAAAATTTTATTATCTGTTTTCTTCACTTCCCTAAATTCCTCTCCCCCTCCACTCCAGGATGACGATAATGATGTATATTGCAAACCCTTTCCAAGCTGAATACCAAGATTGTAATTCAATGAAGTGCTCTACTCTCATTCATAAATCACCTGAAGGCTGCTCTTGTGTCAGCAGAACTCTTCAATTGAATTACATGCTTCTACTCAATCAAGAATCATCTATATCACATTATAAGGTGACACAACTCACTCTGTGATAAGGCTCTGAGATCTACATAGCATTACTTTTCAGAAGCTTGTGTCTCAATAACTGCAGCTTACTCTTAATTCAAATTTGACACAGTTGGTTATCACTGATAGCTCCATAAAAATGCCTGCTTTTCTTATAAAATAGATCACTCTTCAGATGTACTCACATTTAAGGATTTGTTTCTCCTGAAACATCACAGCTATTTTGGGACTTGCTTAGATTTTTTGGAAGCATCTGGCCCTTATCCTAAGTGACTCAAAATTTCCAAAATATTTAGTTAATGTGTTAATGAAGAATAAACCAGACAGACAATGTAAGTTTCAACTAACATTACTTACTGTAATGATACTGTTTTAATCATGTTAATGGCACCCTTGTGATGCGGGTGAGATTCCCGAATTGGGCTCAGACACAGGGGTATACGCTGAGATGGAATATGGCTCCACCCCAAGCCACGCCCCCGAGGGGCCGGAGTGGGAGGAGTCAGTCCCCTGAAAACCACACCTCCTGGAAGCTGAAGGCCACGCCCCTCGAAGGCTGTAGGCCACGCCCCCATGCTAGGCCCCACCTCCTTTTCTAGGACCTTCTACCCAGTTCAGTCCCCAATAGGTTTGTACCAGTTAGCCCCTCCTATGTTTCATGGTAATTGGTTCAGGTGTTGGTGGCACCACCGTTACTGTGCTCTCCGATTGGCGCGTCCTCTGTTCCGCCCCCTAAATAAAACCGAGATCCTGTAGCCCTGCGCGGGCTTGTTCCTCCGAACCTCGTGGCGTCAATAAAGGTTGCGGAGACAAGTTCCAAACTCCTTGGCCTCGAGTCTTTTATCCAGCGCTTCGGCACACTGCGACAGTGACTGTCGAGGGCACGCTTCCCTGACCTTCGCAAGGAGGTCAAAGGAGTGCTTGTTGGCTTCCGGCAGCACAGGCGGACTCCAACAATTGGCGCCTGAACAGTTGGACCTTCAGCCCTCAGGGTTGGGGAAGCCTTCATCTCTCGTCCGAGGGGGCAGAGATCATCGTGCCCTAGCCTTCGGAGAGCTGAGACCAGCGCTCGGAGATCTGCAGCAGCAGCAGTACCCTGGTCAGGGACTGCTAGCCACCGGCACCACCTGGTCAGATGGTGATCCAGCCGCCAGGATCTACCTAACCGCTCTGTGGATTACAAATATCGCCAACCTCGTGTGACACACGCCTCGTTTTAGAGAGCGGTGCTCCCGAGGCTATTCCAGGACCAATCGACATCGACCAGCGGTTCCTGAGGGAGTCGGAAGGAGCTGACAAGTGGATTTCTGTGGAGAGGATCGCCCGAGTCGTCCGGGAGGGTAAGCCATGGGGCTATAGGTCAAAACCTGTCCCTAGATTTGGGTGGCTCTGGTGCACCCCAAAGGGTAAATTGGGTGCGTGCGAGTCCTCTCGCCTTTTATTAATTTCCGCATTTTAAAAACTTGTCAGTAGAGGCAAATCCTTAGAATGGGGGCTTATCTCTCGTCTGAGGAGAAGGAGTTCTATCTCCAAGTTAAGGAATCCCTCAAATTAGGTTGCGTAAAGTTCCAGAAATCTCTGCTCAAAGATTTGGTTCATTGGTTGTTTAAAAATTACAAAATTAAAACCCAAAACGCAAAATCTTTGACCTTTTGGCAAAATGTTCTAAAACAATTAGAAATTAAATTACAAAAGAGGGAAAAAGATGTGTTTAAATATGTATATCTGGTCAAAGACATTATAAAAGTATTTGAATACGAGCAGAAATTTCTGACCCCGGTTCCCCCAGTTCTGTCTTCCCTACCTCCCTCTTCCCGATCCCCAAATCCCTCAAGAGAAAGTACCGGCGGTGTAGCCCGTCCAAGTACGTCGGGTTGCCTGCGACCGCTCCCGGACACCCCTCGTCCTTTCTCTGTCCCTACCCAGGTGGAAGGCTCACCCACTCCGGGTACCCCGAAACACGTTTCCTTCTCCCTTCCATCCCCGGCTTCTACCCCTCCAGTTACCCCCATTTTAAAAAAATCAAGCAGGCGCCACTCAGCCATGGTTTGCTCTCAAAATGGCGGCGACATTGAAAATGTCCTTGAGGGAGAACATGGCGGAGCAGGATCCCTTAAGCATTCCCGTAACCCGACTTCTCCTCCCCATAATTCCTCTCTTCCCGCCACACCGAACGTAAAGGCGGGAAGAGCACCCCTTGTCAATTACCCTTCTAGCCCTTCCCTCGGGGCGGGATCTGATGCTGTGGGTGGTCCCCTAAGCTCCTCCCAGTCCTCATGCACCTCCCTCGTCCTTCCTCCGCCCTCACCCTTCGCTACACCTCTTCCTTCTCCTAGCCCCTCCCGCGGTGGGAGGTCTTCCGGTTCCCATGGTCCCTCTTCCGGTTCCCACCGGAAGGAGGTCATTTTGGATGGGGAATCGGAACACCTCGAAGACCCCTTTGTTGCGCCAGTGCATTTCAACCAGACCTCATTGAATCCTACCTGGGAACCATTCAGCCACGCTCTCATGCGGGATCTTATTAAAGCTCAAAAAGAGCATGGGCGGGAAGGAGAATATTTTAAATCGTTGCTACATGCCACTTTAGGCAGCAATGTTTTGGTCCCCCATGACATTAAAATGATAATGTCATGCTTACTGCCTCCCACAGAATACCAAGTGTGGGAGGACAAGTGGAAACAGCAAGTAGAGGGACTAATTCCTGTCCTTCCCGAATGGGGCCATGGCGAAAGATACCCCATCGATTTATTGGTAGGAATCGGGGATTATTCGAAGCCCCAGAGACAGGCCCGAGACATCCCCCAAGATGTCTTGGTATCGATTGCCGGTGCAGCAGAGAGAGTCTTCCTTGGTATGCCCTCCAAGGGAGTCCCCTCTATTCCCTATTCTGATATCTGGCAGGGTCCTGACGAGCCATTTACGGATTTCGTGGATCACTTGCGCTTGGCAATCGATAAGCAGGTCCGCAATGAGGCGGCCAGAGAGGATCTGCTTGACGATATGGCCAGGACCAGGGCTAACGCCATTTGTCAGAGCATTATCCTTACCCTTCCCGAAGACCCACCACCCACAGCCAGACAGATAGCCAGGATAGTAATGGCCCGCTTAAGCATTAGACCTAATCCAGCAACTCAACAATTCCTAACATGGAATATGTCTTCGAGTATTTCCGCAGGACCATCGATGATGGCGCTACCTCCACCTCAGCAGCCAGCACCTGCCTCCCAGTCTACTCTGATGGTAGCACTGGACAAAGTAGCGTGTTTCCAGTGTGGCAAAAGAGGACACCTGGCTAGAGATTGCCAGCAGCCGCCTCGTTCCCCCCGAACTCCAAACTGGAGGAAAGAAGGAAACTGGAGGGGGAAGCCCCGAGACCCTAACCCTCGTGCGTCCCGACCCCGTGACCCTGACCCCATTTCCCTTAACAGCACGGGAAACTAGACCCGTGGCGCGGGACGGGGGCACCGCGTCGTGGAGAACCGGCAGCCGCCCGTAACATCAGCTTCCCGCAACGTCATCTCCGCCTCACCATAGTAGGTAGGTCAGACCACCTACTGACCTTCGCTAGGCAAGAGTTTATACCCATTGCTACAGAGGAGGCAGTAGAATTTACCGGACTTGACTCGCAAAGAACCATCACCTTCCATGGGATTATACCAAACTGTCTATTGATGGTAATGGCAGACCATGACTGGGGCCCGTTGGAGCTGGAAGTGGTCCCTTGTATAATCAAAACCAATCAGATGGGATTCTTTCCACTCAGGCTATCTTGTATTAACCCGCCGTTTTGTCTCCCCAGGGGTCAGCTCACCGCCAGGGCCAAAGTCGTCCTCGACCCGGAGATCAGGGAGCAGATACCAACAGTTCTTTGGACCGAAGAGATAGGTAAAGACAGACCAATGGCCACGTGCCGTCTCCTGAGCCGAGACTCAGACATCCCCGTCACCGGGATGTTGGATACGGGAGCAGATGTGACGGTCATCTCAAAATCCAATTGGCCGTCATCGTGGCCTAAGGAGGCAATGGCAGGCTCACTCCGCGGTGTGGGTGGATTAGCCCCCGCATATAGAAGTTCAAACACAGTACGCATCGTGGGTCCAGATGGGCAAGTAGCCAATGTAAAGCCTTTCATACTAGATACAGGCTTCAATTTATGGTGCAGAGACGTGATGTCACAATGGGGAACCCGACTCCAATTGGCACCGAGTCATGATTTGTTCCTTGGAGCCGTTGAGGAGTGCCCGACACAGGCCCTAAACTGCCTGACAGATGAACTAGTCTGTGTTAAGCAATGGCCCATACTCGGCGAAAAATTGGCTGCACTCAACAG
>VWZT01003122.1:5695-17501 GCA_013397055.1 Pachycephala philippinensis | reverse complement strand
TCCGTCCCCGGGACCCTCCCACCCGCACTCCCCGCCCGCCGTAGGGTCGGTACCCGCGGACCGCTCCCTCCGCCTCCCCCCGGGGCCTGTCCCGGTGTGGGGCTGTCCCCGCCCGTGTCCCGGGGGCTGTGCGCTCCCCGTGGCCCCTGGGGTTGGGATCCCGTGCGTTCCGCTCCCGGTGTGACCGGCCTTGTGTCGCCCGCAGGCAGGACCGAGCGTGTCCCAGGTCCCCGCCGGGGCCGGGCTGCCGGGATGGACCTGGCCTACGTGTGCGAGTGGGAGAAGAAGCCCAAGAGCAACCACTGCCCCTCCATCCCCCTCGTGTGCGCCTGGTCCTGCCGCAACCTCATCGCCTTCACCACCGACCTCCGCAATGAGGAGGAGAAAGGTACGGCGTGCCCGCTGGGAAATCTCTCCTGGAAGCTCCCGGTGCATTTGGGAATGTCCGGGATCCTCTGGGCCGGAACTCTGCCCTGGCCCTGACAGCTCCCGGCTGCTGCTGCTCCTTTTCCTTCCACCCCTCAGCCTCTGGCAGAGTCTAACACACGTTTGTTCCCTGGGAATGAGTCTGGTTCCCCTAAACCAGGACCGGCTTCCCTAAACCAGGAGCAGCCCCACGTCGGTGTCTGGCCCCTCACTGAGTTCCCAGCACAGTTGTTACCTTGCCCCAAATAATTTCTATAAAATATTTTATGTTTTCCCTGCATCAGCTGGGTCACTGAGGCTCAGAAGGGGTGGCTGGTGACAAGGGACAGGGAGTCACTTGTCTGTTCATGCAGATCTCACCCACATGGTCCATATCATCGACACCGAGCACCCCTGGGACGTCTACTCGGTGAACTCGGGCCACACTGAAGTCATCACGTGTTTGGAGTGGGATCAGTCAGGTGGGCTGGGATCCCTCCTCCTCCTCCCGTGTCCCAAAGCGATGGGGTGCGATTCCTCGGGGAGGTTTTGGCCGTTCCCCCTGTTCTCATGCAGTGTCATTGTCACAGGCTCCCGGCTGCTCTCGGCAGACGCTGATGGCCACATCAAGTGCTGGAGCATGACGGATCACCTGGCCAACAGCTGGGAGAACACAGTGGGCAGCGTGGTGGAGGGGGACCCGGTGGTGGCCCTGTCCTGGCTGCACAACGGCGTCAAGCTGGCACTGCACGTGGAAAAGGTTTGTCCTTGCTCCATATAGGATCTGGGCTGGAATGCTAGCTCAGGTCTTGGCAAAGAACTCAGGATCCTGCCTGTGTTCCGTGCTCTGGGCTCCCTCGTGGCCTTGGGGAGCTTTTCCTGTCAAAGAGCAGTCAGATTCCTAGTTCCTGCTGAATTCTGAGGGGGGTTGGACCCTTCTTTCTCTTGGTGTTTTAAATGTGTCTCCCTTCATCTGGTACCTCAGTTCCAGGCTGGAGCCTGGAGATAGAGCGGTTCTTTCCTTACCAGTGGTAATTCAGAGGAAATGCATTTGAGGTGCTGAGGTTTGATCTGGGGATTTGGACACTGAGATGAGCTCCTTGTTTGGAAACGTGTCTGATTCTGCAGACTCTGAAAGCCCAAAGCTGCCAAGCACAAGTTCCCTGCTTGTGTATTTTTAACTCCTGGGATGTCCCACAGAAATCCTGCCCCTCTCCCACGAGAAGAGCTCCGCGGGCACAAGTTTCGGGTGCAAACAGCTAGGTTTTGTTGACCTTTGTTACAGTCTGGAGCCTCAAACTTCGGCGAGAAGTTTTCCAGGGTGAAATTCTCCCCGTCGCTGACGCTGTTCGGTGGGAAGCCCATGGAGGGCTGGATCGCCGTGACCATCAGCGGGCTGGTCACCGTGTCCCTTCTCAAGCCCAACGGGCAGGTGCTGACGGCCACCGAGAGCCTGTGCCGCCTCCGCTGCCGCGTGGCCTTGGCCGACGTCGCCTTCACGGGCGGGGGCAACATCGTGGTGGCCACGTCCGACGGCAGCAGCACGTCCCCCGTGCAGTTCTACAAGGTCTGCGTGAGCGTGGTGAACGAGAAGTGCAAGATCGACACCGAGATCCTGCCGTCGCTCTTCATGCGCTGCACCACGGACCCCGCGCGCAAGGACAAGTACCCGGCCATCACCCACCTGAAATTCCTGGCTCGGGACATGTCAGAGCAGGTGGGAAGCTGCTCTTTGCTCCACCTGGCCTTCCTCAGGGGTGACCAGCATGTCCTGCAATACCTTTGGGCGTTCCTAGTTGCCCTTCTGGGAAGTGCTGCTGGTGCAGCTGGAATTAGGGACCTCACCATCACCTCCCACTGATTCCAACCTCTGCTTTTTGCTGGTGGAACATGACCTGACTGGGAGCAGCACCCTGGAAATGGAGGGTGGGAATGAGCAGGGCAGTGTCCCTCCCCTTGTGACGCTCGTGTGGGGGGCTCTGTTCTGCAGGTGCTGCTTTGTGCTTCCAACCAAAACAACAGCATCGTGGAGTGCTGGTCCCTTAGGAAGGAGGGCCTGCCCGTCAACAACATCTTCCAGCAAATCTCTCCCGTGGGTGAGTGTCTGCACTGGGGACTCTTAAAAACAGGAGCTTGGTCTGAGGGAAAAAGCAGCACAGTTTCTCACATCCGTTATCCCATATATGGGATTATTCAGAATCCCGTGTTTATTTTCAGGTGTTGTCAGTCCGTTCTGTCTGTTTGCAACTTGCTGTTTCCAGGAAGGGGTTTGGTTGTTGCTTTCAGGTCATAAAAGGCATTTTCTGTGTTTTGCCCTTCCTGCTGCCAGTGGAGCAAAGCCTCCCAAAGGCCCAGGATCGAGCAGCAGAGCTGGATTAATCTCCTGCCCCGGCTGCCTGGGCTCCACCTGATCTCAGATAGAACAGAATTAATCGGCACAGTTTGTTTGGTGAAATATAAAGGATTATTGTATATAAGGATCTTAATCACCCGCAGCAGAGCTTTCCATCAAGAGAGATTTAGCAAAACATGTTGTTTGTATAATTCAGGGAAAAAAAGGGGAAATATGAGGGAAAGGTACTGGAAATATATGGGAAATATACCAGTGTAGTGGAATGGGGAGTCAGTGCCTGATCTGTGATCCTGCTTTGTTGGGGAGCGGGGGCAGAAATGGGGGGTGGATTTTCTGATCTCTCTGGGACAAAAGTCTCACTCGTTTGCTCATTTTTCCAAGTGGGAGACAAGCAGCCCATGATCCTGAAGTGGCGGATCCTGTCTGCCACCAACGACCTGGACCGGGTATCGGCCGTGGCGCTGCCAAAGCTGCCAATCTCCCTGACCAACACCGACCTGAAGGTGGCAAACGACACCAAGTTCTTCCCTGGACTGGGTAAGGAGTTCCTGTTGTCTTCCTCCTAAACATGTGGCTTTTGCTGGAAATTTCACCTTCTGAGTTGTAGCTGAAAGGAGCTAAGCACATGGAATACCGAAGGAAAACTTTCAAACAGAATGTTTTCCCACCCATCCTGTTGTGTTTCCATGGGGAGAGGCTGTGAAATGCTGATGGCAGGGTTGTGAGCCCCCAGCCCTTTGGCTTCTCCATGGGCTTCAATAGTGGCCACTGCTTCAGTCTGTGCCACACTGGGAGGATCTGCTTCCTTAGCCTTGCTTGTCTCCTGTCCCCAGGCCTGGCTTTGGCTTTCCACGATGGCAGCGTGCACATTGTGCACCGGCTGTCCCTGCAGATGATGGCTGTGTTCTACGGCTCCTCCTCGCAGCGGCCCGTGGATGAGCCCACCCTCAAGCGCCCGCGCACCGCGGGGCCCCTGGTGCACTTCAAGGCCATGCAGCTCTCCTGGACATCGCTGGCCCTGGCCGGTGTGGACAGTCACGGGAAGGTTGGTGCTCTCTTATGGTGGGGTTGTTTCTCACCCAGGCTCTCTGAGGGATGATGGGTTGCTCAGAAAACGCTGGGAATTCCAGCTGTGAGATCCATATTGGGAAAGGATGTACTCTGTCAGTGCAGGAATTGTCACTAGGTCAGGAGTGGGCTGCATCAGGCCCCTTGTTGTGTTGTAGTTTTTGTGGGGTGATTTTAAGCCCGTTCCTGATGCCAGTTGTCCTTTGGTTCCTCCCTTCAGCTGAGCATGCTCCGCATCTCCCCGTCCATGGGCCACGTGCTGGACATGAACATGTCCCTGCGGCACTTGCTGTTCCTGCTGGAGTACTGCATGGTGACCGGCTACGACTGGTGGGACATCCTGCTCCACGTCCAGCCCAGCATGGTGCAGAACCTGGTGGAGAAGCTGCACGAGGAGTACATGCGCCAGAACGCGGCCCTGCAGCAGGTGCGTGGGTGGGATCTCTGGGCTCACTCCCAGGGTGGGCACGGGGGGCTCAGGGACTTGGAGCGGGGAGCAGCCAGTGCCAGTCCTCAGGACACGGGTGGCTCTGCCTGGCTGTGCTCTCTGAGTGCCTGGCTCAGGCAGTGATGGAGCTGGGAAGAGCCTCCATGTCACCAGCATGTCTTTACCTGTTGGAAACTCGGGGTGAGATGGTAAAGTCTATTTTTGGCAGATTCTGGGAACAGCAGCAGCGCTCACGTGCGCAGCGTGCACCGTTCCTGTCACTCCTGCGGCAGAAAGGGAGAGCAGAGAATAAAGCAGAGCAGCAGCTTTAATGAGCTTATGCTAATTCTGCCTTTCCTTGTGCCTTTTGCTGCCTTTCCCCGTCGCTCAGGTGCTCTCCACGCGCATCGTTGCCATGAAGGCGTCGCTGTGCAAGCTCTCCTCCAGCACCATCGCCCGTGTGTGTGACTACCACGCCAAGCTCTTCCTCATCGCCATCAGCTGCACCCTGAAGTCGCTGCTGCGCCCGCACTTCCTCAACACCCCTGACAAGAGCCCCGGGGACCGGCTCACCGAGATCTGCTCCAAGATCACGGATGTAGGTACTGACTGCTCACAGCATCCCTCACTGCCTTCCCAGGGTTTGGGATTGGATCGTTCCCTACGGTGTCACAGTCTCATAGTAACTCCTGGGTTTGAGGAGGAGGAGGAGAAGGGTGACCTCCGCAGGGAGGGTGTGAGGTTTGGATCCGTCTTCCTGAGCCAGGCAATGTCTTGCTTCTCTTCCAGACATTGACAAGGTGATGATTAACCTGAAGACGGAAGAGTTTGTCCTGGAGATGACGACACTGCAGTCCCTGCAGCAGCTCATCCAGTGGGTGGGGGATTTTGTGCTCTACCTCCTGGCCAGCCTTCCCAACCAGGTGAGACCTGGAGTGCCAGGAACGTGCTGAGGGGGCACAAACACCCGTGGGCAGTGCTGGGGAGCTTTAGCCAGGGCACACAGGGCCACATGTCCCTGTCAGCATGGGCACTGGGGAGGAGTAAGGAACAGCAGAATTAGAGAATGGCCTTTCCCACACCTGTGTGGGGTGGGGCCGGTGACCAGTGTGGTACCTGGGGGACTTGGGGACAATCCTGACACAGCTCTGCAGAGGTGTCACCTTCAGGTCACCCTGCACCATCCCCAGCAGCAGGTTCCGTACGGTGTGTGCTGCTGGAAGCAGGAGCTGTCTGGATGCAGTGTGGTGGCTGGGGCTGGTGTGAGCCCCTCCTGGGCTGGTGTGAGCCCCACCTGGGCCGGTGTGAGCCCCACCCACGCCGCTGTCCCCCCAGGGCTCCCCGGTGCGCCCCGGGCACAGCTTCCTGCGCGACGGCGCGTCCCTCGGCATGTTCCGGGAGCTCATGGTGGTGATCCGCATCTGGGGGCTGCTGAAGCCCAGCTGCCTCCCCGTCTACACGGCAACCTCCGACACCCAGGACAGCATGTCCCTGCTCTTCCGGCTCCTGACCAAGCTCTGGCTGTGCTGTGAGTGTGGCCGGTTCCCTGAACTGTAATTCCTGCAACGGCGGGGTGGGACGTGACTCCGAGGGGGTCTGGCACGTTCAGAAAGGGCAAGTGCGGCTGCCAAGGTTATTGTTTTCCAGGCTGAGTTGGCAGTGCTGGAGGAGGCTGCACGCAGCTCTCTGGAGCTCTGAAGGAGAAATGTAAAGGTCACACGGGTTCTTTGCTTCGTTTCCCACGCAGGTCGTGAGGAAAATCACATCACGGAGCCTGACGATGCCCTGATCGACGAGTGCTGCCTCCTGCCCAGCCAGCTGCTCATCCCCAACATTGACTGGCTGCCCATCAACGACGGCATCATCAGCAAGCTGCAGAACAAGCAGCTGGTGCGGCTGCAGTTTGGGAAGGCTCCCGGGCTCGTTGGCCACACTGTCTCTTCCCAGTTCGATGCCTTTGTGAGGTACAAACCCCTGGAACGAGTCAGTGCCGTGGTGAGAAGGGGTCTTGGCAGCTCTGAGGTTTGGCTTGTCTCCTTGCTGCTGGGACCCAAGGGCAGTTTGTCCTCTCTGCTCGAATCCATTTCTCAGCTTGTGATGGGCTGGGAATTTTAAGTACTGAAAAGCGATAGCAAATGGGGGGGGAAAACCCTCTGGTTTGTGATTATTGTGTCATTGTGACCACGAATCTCATGGCACTGGGTGGGCAAGTGGGCAGAGCCTCTGCCACGTGAGATGCAGCTCCCTGTCCTGGGAGCGGCTTGTGGAAAGTGACACTCTAGGATAAAGTCCTGTTCTCCCTCCCCAGGGCCCCTGGACAGCCCAAAATTGACCACCTGAGGCGGCTGCACCTGGGCGCGTACCCAACAGAGGAATGCAAGTCCTGTACCAGGTAAGTGACACCTGCAGTGGAGCTTGGGCAGGACTTGGACTGTCCTGTGCCCTTCAGGAGCTCTCCGAGGCCGGTTGTGGCTGTGGTTAAGATGTCCCCAACCTGGGACACCCAGATCATTGTCAGAGAGTGGCGTTGTTGCAGCCTGGCCCTGGGTTAAAAATCAAAGAGATCAGATCAAGCTCTTAAATTATCTGGCCTGGAGGAGACCCTACGGCAGCTCCTTTATGTGAAGCCCAGTTTTGTTGGTCATTAAAGCACCTGTGTGGTCATAACGGGGCTGGAGGGAGGAACCACCCCACTGCCCTTGCTCCCATTTTGGGGTCATCTTTCCACCAGGCTCGCATTTTGTGCTGTTCTACTCATCCACCCTCACGGGAGAGCCTGGATTTCAGGATAATGGCTCAGGGAACAAACATCCATCTAAGTCATGTGATTGAATTAGCTTTAATTACTGGTTTTAATAGAAAGCCTCTGTAGCAGATCATTTTTGTGAGATGACTGTCAGTTGTTTCATGTATAAACAGCAGCTGGGGCTGTTCCTTGCCAGGCTCCAGCTCCAGCAGAGCCCTCAGCGGGATCATTGCTCGCTGGTTTCAGCTGGTTTTGGTGCTCACAAGTGTCACCTGCAGATGACAGGAGCTGGTTTCCCCCGTGGATACCCAGATCCCTGTGTGACCCATGCAGCACCCCAGCAGTGCTGGCTCTCCTCTGCCCCCCGGGCTGGCAGCACCCTCCCTGTCCCCCCAGGTGTGGCTGTGTCACCATGCTGAAGTCTCCCAACAAGGTGACAGCGGTGAAGCAGTGGGAGCAGCGCTGGATCAAGAACTGCCTGTGTGGGGGGCTGTGGAGGAAGATGCCCCTCAGCTACTCCTGAGCTTCTCCTGGGGTGCAGTGGGGGCCATGAACTGCCTGAGGCTCCCTTCATGGAGGTTTTGGGACAAGGGAGTGGCAGCTCCTCTCCCTCGTGCTGGAAAAGCTGCTGCCGCTCATCCTTGGTTGAGCTGTGCTGGCAAACAGAGCTGAGGGAGCTCTGCCTCTTTTACCAGGGAAGAGCTGGAAAGGAATGCCTGAGGTTTCCCCATCTTTGGGGGCCTGGGAGGGGAGAGCCTGGCTGTGTTTCAGGGCTGTGCCCTCAGAGCAGCCATGTCCTGGCAGCTGCCCTGGCCTGGGCAGAGAGTGGTGATGGGGTGGCTGGTGAGGAACAAAGTCCCAGCTGAGGGGAGCAAACACCTGGTACCTCACATCCATCCTGTGCCTCCGGCTGCTTGGGAAGTGCCACATGGGCTGGGCACTCCCGATCCCTCAGCCTACTTGCCCCTCTGACAGGAGCTGGTTCCTGTGTGCCCATCGGTGTTGGATGGGAGCAGGAACATGAGTGCTGCTGCCTGGAGTGAACCCTCCCTTTGCCTCTTGCTGTTGTAAATAAAAATTCTCCGGATTTTGTACAGAACCATGTGGTTTGCGTCTGTGGTGTGACGTGGCCACCCAGCATGGGGCCGGGGCAGCAGAGCCACGGGAGGGCTGCCAGAGCATCTGTCAGGAAAGGAACCACCATCTTTGGAAAAAAGGCAAGGGGAAATGGATGTTTTCAAGGTTTGCCTTATGGACACTCGAGGAAAAAACATCAAATCCTTGGGGTTGTGTAAGCCTCCAGCTTCAGGCAAAGTTGGATGCTTGAGCGTGCCAGAGGAGGAGCATTCCTGGTGCTGCCAAAAATCCTTTCAGGCTTTTGCCCTCCTTTGGCCCTCTCAGCTGCTGCTGCCCCGGCAGGAAATCACAAGCTGGAGCCAGCGTGGCTGTGCCTGTGGAGCCGCAGCCCTCGGGGGTGATCTGGGCCCGCTCCTCTCCCACCAGTCCTTCAGCTCTTAGGGAGGAGAGCCTGGAGCCTTCTGCTGCTGCAGCCCAGCCAGCAATTCCAGGTCCCCACAGACCGTTTAAGAGAGGGAATGAGCCAGTCTTAGTACATTCCTTTCCCTCTGGAACCATGATTTCATTATTCTTGAGAGCTGGAGCCGGTGACAGAGTTCATCCCTCGACTCCAGCGAATGTTTCGCTGCACAGAGCTGTACAGACCTCTCCCCCTCGCTATTCTGCTGGTAATTAGGGACAATCAAATGGCTAATTAGGAAACTGCACCTTGTTAAGGCTCTTTTCCCCTGTAAGTAAAACTCAAACCGGCCTCTCTGTGAGCTCCTTAGAGAACAGGTTCGGGGTTATTTAATGTTTGATTGGGAACAGGAAACAGCAGCACAGCAGGGGGATGGAGACACATTCGTGTCCCCCTTGGCTCCCTGCTGACCTCGGAGCTCCTGGGATGGGACTGGAAGGGTCTGCCAGTGCCCTGGGCTGTGCTGCTGCCCTGCTCCCATCTCTTGTGCCTTGGTCCTGCTCCCTCCAAAGACAGGGCAGTGGGAGAGCAGGGGTCTGGGGTGACCAGGGGGTTGTGGTGTGAAGATGGGGGCTCTGCCCCGCCCTGCCCCTCAGCTCCCGGGACAAGAGGGTCCCAGTGAGAATCCTGCTGGGTTCCAGCACAGATCCCACCGTGGGAGCTGGAGCTGCCCCTGCCTTAGCAGCAACAGGCAGATTCTGCTTTCCCAAATATTCACCCAATGACCCTGCGGGAGGTCCCGGACCTGGATCCCATCATGGCCACACTGCAGGATGTGTCCCCTGCTCCCACCCGAGGCCACGCCGTCCCCAAAGGCTCAACCTCAGCATGTCCCACCCCCTGTCCAGGTCCCCCCGGGCAGGGGTTCCCGCACAGACCCCCCCAGTTCCCCCCATGCACCCCGCTCCCCCAGCCCAGCAGCTCTGCAGGAATCATCATCACTTTATTGCAGCAGTCGCAGGCAGCGTTTTGGGCACCTTCAGCAAAGCCTGTTGAGGGCTGTGACCCCCATTTCTCCCCCACCTGGGCCCTGTGCTTTGTGAGTGGGGGGCCAGGGACCCCCTTCCTTGGTTCCTCGCCTGTCCCCTGGCCCAGCCCTCCTCCTGGTGTGGGGGGACGCTCCGGCAGCGGGGTGGGCAGCGGTGGGAGCCCCTGGCACGCAGCGGGGCGGCACTGGGGGTGCTCTGGCCGTGCTGGCAGCAGCAAGCCGTGGCATGGAGCAGGTCCCTGCGGTCCCCTCAGCGAGGGACCCCCTCCCCATCCGCGGAGGCCATGACGCTGTCGATCCAGTCCACGTACGGGGCGATGCGGGTGTAGATGGCCGGTTTCTTGTAGTTGCCACAGACGCGGGAGCCGGCCGTGACCACCCCCTCGGCCACTCCGTTGCAGACCAGGGGGCCACCGGAGTCTCCCTGGACGACCAAAGCTCATCGGTATGGCCAAGTGTTTGCTGGACACCCCAGCCCATCTCTCACCCCTCGTTGTTCCTCCAGGCTCCTGTGAGCTGCTCTGCAGCGGCCAGCACAGGGCCCCCTCAGCCCAGAGCTGTGGCACCCTCCTGCACTGCAGCCCCTCGCCTCTCCCAGGCTCTGGGCATTGTCCCCTCTCGCCCCCTCCCAGCCCTCCGGGGGTCCGGCCGTGCTCCCGTGGTGGGCGTGCGGTACCTTGCAGGTGTCCATCCTGCGGGAGTCGGTGCACATCATGTTCTCGGTGATGGTGCCGTCGTGGCGCGTGCGGTGGTTGCAGACGTCGCGGCTGATCACCGGCCGCTCCACCTGGTGCAGCTTGTCCGGCCGGCGGCCGCTGTGGTCGATGGTGCCCCACCCCGCCACCTCGCACACCGTGTCGGCCGCCACGTCCCTGTCCTCCCGCTGGAAGGGCAGCACCCGCACGTCCGAGTTCAGCTCCGCTTTCTCCTCCAGCTGCCACAAAGCCAGAGTGGACCCAGGTCACAGGGGCAGCTGTGCCCAGCACCCAGCAGGGCACAGTGAGCCCAGCCCTGACATCGGGACCACCCCGGCCTCAGCCACACTTGGGGCTTTGCCTCCTGAATGAAGCCCCAGGATGCAGCCAGAGACCAGAGCTGGAGCTGTGAGGAAGATGCAGGCATTTGGACACAGCTCAAAAGTCTCTGGTGGGGGAAGCAGGGACGGTCCCGTGGGACAGGGAGGGATGGACAGGGGAACCAGGCCCAGCCTGACCATGAGGGTTTCCTCCAGCCAGTCAGTGACCCTGCAGGGTCCTGAGGGACAGCGGGATTTGCAGGAACGGGGCTGTGCCTGGTGAGGAGGAGGGTCCCATCAGCCACCAGCCCACCTGGAGGAGGAGAAGGTCATCCTTGTTGTTGTGGATGTTGCTGCCAGGGTGGGGGAACTGGGCGCGCACTTGGTACAGGCGTTTGTGGGGCTCCGGTTCCGTCAGCGAGTGGGCACCCAGCAGCACCTGGAAGAGTTTGCCATCCCTGGAAGAGAGTCAGAGCGTGGCACAAACAGCTGGGGGTGTCACTGCACCCAGCCACGGAAATGGGGTGCTGTGGGGGGTTTGGAGAGCCCACCAGGGAGCTCCGAGAGGTCCTGCAGCCCCTGCCCAGTCCTCGCTGCAGGTGGGAGCTCAGTCCCATGCTCTGACACCGGGGTCGAGGCTATGGAGTGGGATTTGGCCTGAGTCCAGCAGCCCCCCCAGCCATGCACTGACCCCCACACACACTCACGTCTCCTCGGTGCAGTGGGCAGCGCTCAGCACCCACTGCTGGGCGATGAGGAAGCCCCCACAGACGTGCTGCCCATCCATCTGCAGCGAGGCCATGTACGGCTTCAGGTGCGGCTTGGCTACGGAGCCCCTCAGGATCCGTCCCCGGGGCTGCCCTGCAGGAGAGAGGCCGGCTCAGCTGAGGGGCACTGGGCAGTGTCCCTTGGTCCCTTCCCAGGACCCCTCCTCGTGGGCTGCACCAGCACCTGGCTGCAGGTGGAGGCAGGAATTGGAGCTGGGCAGGAACCCCCGCGCTGGGGACGTGGCTGCCCTGGGGTGTCAGGGGTGCACTCACCATCCACCGGGGCCCAGAGCAGCAGCAGCAGAGCGAGGACAAGGACGGGAGCAGGACTCGGCCCCATGGCTGCAGAGCCCGGCGATGCCTCTGCCCGGCTGGGGGGCGTGCGGGGGTTTTGGGGTGCGCTGGGGCTGGGGGAGTGCGCGGGGGCTGCGGGGCGGACGCTGCTCACCCGGGGCTGGGGCTGGGACTCGCTTTTATGTCCAGTTTGGGGCAGGAAGGGG
>VWZT01003112.1:11722-24385 GCA_013397055.1 Pachycephala philippinensis | reverse complement strand
CGGCGCTGCCTGAGGCCGCAGGTGTCGCGGAGAGCCCGCCGGCCATCGCCTCAGCAGCGTCATGGGGACGGAGAGCGCCCGCGCCCTGCTGGAGCGCGCCGGCAGGCTCACCCTGCAGACCGGCAACCTGCTCAACTGGGGCTGCCTGCGCAAGAAGTGCCCGGCCACCCCCNCCGGCCACCCCCGGCGAGGAGGTGAGCGGCGGGCCGGGGCTTCCCCTCGGGGCGCCTCGACGGAGGCTCGCCCTGGGGCGAGGGGGTCCGGGCCGGGCCACGGGCGGGGCGGCGGCTGAGGGAGCCGGGTGCCGCTCCCCGGGCGGTCCGAGCGGGGTCCGGAGCGGGACTCGTTGTTCCGGCAGGGCACGGCGTGGCCCGGTGCCCGTCACAACGAGGAAGGGCTTTGGCTCCCGAGCGATCCGCTTGCCGGTGCCCTCGGGAGGCGCGAGATGGGAATCGCAAAACGGGGTTTTGCTTGTTTGTTTTCGTCCGTTCGTTGTGTTCTGCGCTGTTCGGAGGTCGGGCCCGCCGTGCCCCCGGAAGCAGTTTGCTCTGAGAAGGAGCCAGCCCAGCCTTCTGATCTTGGGAATGAGGGATTAAAACGCAAATTTAAGTGCTGTCTGTAATGGCAAAGGGGATTCCTTATACTTCTCTAGTAAGATAAAAATATGCATATATATGAGCTTGCATTACAGATTATGAAAATTCTCTTTTCTAACCTAAAGTTAATTTAATTTCTTTGTAGTGACAGGTCTTGGGAAAAGTAGTCGTTGTCTTCTTTGAAGTGTAGAGCTGTCATTCTTTGTTAAGAACTTGAAAATGGTGGTTTTTAATCACCACTTTAAAAGTATTACCTTCAGCGGTATGTGTCAACACTTAGAACAGTTCTCATAAAATGTCTGGAGATCGTGTGGCCATGAACTTCAGAACTACCGTATTTCCTGCTTCGTCATGACAGTAACCTCAGAATGGTCACTTAATAATTAGAAAAACTATGGGTTTGGCTGTTTATTGTTATATAGTGACTCTGGTGATAACCTAGAAGTTGGTTGGTTGCATATTAATCATGCATAAGTGGAAGAAAGGTGTCTGGGAGGATGATGTAACAAGAACGAAGAATTCATCATGCTCTTGTTTAGCTGTCATGTGGTCATAACTTTTTTAATTGGCCTGGTTGCTTATTAAACATTCTGTGATCTGTGTGAAATAGGGCTGGATTCTATAATAAAAGACATAGCATTAATGTGATGGGCACCCTTGTGTGAGTAGGTTCTGGAGGGCTGTTAGGTAAAGAGTGGCCAGTGTGCATAACTAATAGTTAAGGTATCGAATTTCACTTGTTTACAGAGAAATCTGCTGGCTTTCCAGAGCTGCTGGACTTCCAAATGCAAATAATTGGTATTATTTACAATCAGCTTTTAACTGTTCTGTTTGGTGTAGTCAGTTCTCAGTGACAGAATGTAAGCTAAAATTTTGCAAACTGTGAACCCCGGTGTTGGGGGATGCAGCTGTGTTTGGAAAAGCTGATCAAAGCAATGGAATACACTGCAGTTTCCCCATGGCCTGAGGGCAAGGGTGTGGTGTGCTTTAGAGGCAGAGGCCTGTGCATAGTAACTGCAGTAGAAATATGACCTGTGACGGTTGCAAAGCAGCAACATATAAAAATTTAGTACTGTCTCGCTTGCCCTCAGAAAGGAAAAGATAACAATATAAATTGTATCAAAGTAGAATAAAGAGTTATTTTATTAAAAGGTTATTGTGCTTTGCTATTTCCTGGGGGGGTCAATTCTTGCCTTTTGGGTCAGGGGGTTTTTATGCTATTTTAAACAATGGCAAAAAATGTATAGTATTTGTGTTCATAAAGTATTGTTCCTGTATTGTGGCTGTGATATTGGGCACTTCAAGTCTGTGCATGGTATTAGAGCTCTCTGAGTTAGGTGTCATAGGAAATGGCTGTTTAATGGTACACAAAGTAGGTGTGCACACAGTTATAAAATACACTGTTGAACGTGAAGTAAAGCAGAAGCTGGTGGAAGTGCTCCTACCTGTGGCAGAGGGCAGTCAACACCTGCACTTAACTCCTGGGATGGATCAGAGGGAAGCTACAGCACTGGTACAGCTGCAGCACTGCTACTGTATAAAATGAATTAGCTGATTTAATAGTTGTGTCTTACTATGTTCAAGAAAATCCATGATGAGAATCTTAGTCGAGTTTATTTTGCATTTATGGATGAAGGAAAAATGCAAGTGTGGGGTAGGATCTGTAGGTTCCCCCTACAGTAAAGAAGGACTTAAAAGCATTAGTGGTTTGGCATAGTGGAGTAGGTGGGCAGTAAATGAGAAGGGTTGGATGCATCTTGAAAAGAGAAATATTTAATACAATGAGTATTTAGGGATTGATTGTAAAGTCTAATTTCTACAATGTCACAGCACTTATGCTCTTATCTGACTACTTTAAAACTTAAGAATTTCTGCACAAAAGAACCCCAAACCCAAAAAACCCCAAACCACCCCATCCTAGTTCTTGCTTGCTTAGCACTGTTCTTTCCTTTAAAGATGGCATAGGTCTGAGAAATAAGTGAAGTACAGTACTTGTATTACTGCTGAAACTCTGTGAAAGAGGAGAGAAAAACATACAAGTAAACTAGTTTGAGCAAGTTTCAGATAGAAGCTATGAAAGAAGAATCTTTTGTGGAGCGGTGTCATCAGTTCAGCTGTGCAGTCTGTCCTATACTCCTCTCTACTGTTGTGTTTGTGTGTGGCTGGAACATACCCAAGCTTCAATGTGAAAAAATGTTTTGTAGGTGCGGGACTGCATCCAGAAAACACTGACTGAGTGGAGCTCAAAGATTGGCCAGGACCAAAATCCGGTAGGACAGGTGTTATGCATCTTATCCGTGTTACATGTGAAACCAGAAGTACAGGCCGTCAGTTACACTTTTAAAACTTACAGTAACTACTACATTTCTGTAAAAGTATCTGCAGCTCCAGATACCTTGAAGGAGTATTTCTTAACTCCCCTTCTTTCCTTAATGTTTAGTAAATGTGTTGAGGTTAAGAAATACCAATGTAAAGAGAGAATCCTGTTGATGGCAGATGAGACAGTTCTTAGCAAAATAAAAGCCGTGGTCTGTAAGACTTTAAATTAATTACGGGGCAAGTAAAAATAAATAAAATCTGTGTACCTTAGAAGTTTACGGGCATGCTTGTTAAAACTCAGTGGAGAATTCTCTAAACTATAGAGATCACAGATTGCGGAAGACTATCCCATTTGGAGGGGAGCTCTGGAGCATCTGTTGTCTCAGAAATATTTCTGAAGATGCAGAAGTGGCAATTTTTCCCTTAAGAGCTAAAGATGTCCACATAAGTCTTAAAGTCACAGACATGAATATCTGACATGAAGATCTTGGTGTATTTGCATGCTTCTCTTTTGCTTCAGAAATTAAACAAAACAGCAGTAGGTCCCCACTAAATTTATTATTTGCTCTGTGAAGTATTAGCATGTTTCAGGAAAAAAAAGAAGAGGTACCCAAAAAACAAAACAACAACAACAAGAAACTTAAAAAAACTTCCCTGATTATTTCTTTGGCTTTTGTTACCAGTTCATGTGTAATGGGAGCATTGGCTGCACATTGCTACATTCCAAACTGAAGTGTGTGAGGTAGTTATTGTTGAATGATTTGTGGAAGAACTAATGATTACTCAAGAAGCAATTAGAGAAAACAACAAAAACAAACACTTGTCGCTGTCTGATGCAGTGATCCATTTAAAGTAAATTATTTAGTGTAAGCTAGGTTTTACTGTAAGAACACTTTACCTCTGTAATTCCAAATTCTCTCATGAATTATATTGATATCCAATAATTTTTTTAAAAAGTTAAGTTTTGTTTAAAATGCTGACTGTATGGAGTAACTCAAAAGCTCACTTGAGAATCTTTTGGTAGGGCAGCAAAAATTAGCAAAGCGTTTTTGCTTGGGGCAGAGTGTTGTGTGTGCCTGTAATATGAAGTCTGATGTAGGTAAAGACGTAATGAAGTCACCTTGTGCCAGCTGACATGAGATGTCAGCCTAATCCTAAATGAGGTCAGGGGGTGGAATACTTACTGTCTTAAATCAGTATTTTACACCATTTTCACTGTAGGTTTTTCATAAGCTTCACTGAAATTACAAAATACTTTCTATGCAAAGATGTTCCCATCCAACACTCAAACCTCCTAATTCTGATGGGGTTCTTTTCAACTGGTCATGAGGCTTTTTTAAAACAAGGTCCTTTGAATTGGCACAGCAGTCTTTTCACAACATAAAATCAGAACTACAAGAACTATTGAATATTCTTCTCTTATTCCAATAATTCTTATCAGGAATTTGTATTTTCTATATTAGGGTCATATAGGGCCTTTCATATATCTTCATTATTCTGACCTCCCCTCAGTGATCAGGAAGCCTTGGGTTACTTTCTTTCTGTCTTTGCGTTTTTCTACTATTTTGTTTCTAACTGCTGTAAGGCACTCTACTTTTTTTTTTTTTTTTTTAATTACTTAAAAAAATTCTTCAGGAGCTTACTGCCTCCTCTTGCCGAGTTGCTCCTAAGTCTCATGTACTTACTACAGGAAACACTGGAGGTTCTGGAATGTACTGTAGCTCAAGCTATAGAAAAAATAAATCCTGAAGAAAGGGATGAGTTGAAAGTATCAGGTAAGAACATAGTCACAAATCCAGTGGCATGGAAAGGTTTCATATGCAGTCATTAATAGGATATTCATATATGTTTGTGGGGTTTTTTTGCTCTGTTTTGTAATTGCAGAATCAAATTACACCATTGCACACTGTTTTTCTTAGACATTGGCTAAGAAAGTCTTGAATTAATATTTCAGATTTTAAAGCAGCTCAGCATTTTTTTAGTTTAACTTACATCACCTCAAGATATTTTAAATGTATTTTGTGAGTCTTTGACATTTTTGAAGCAAAATATTACAGATAATACTGGAATTAAGAAATAGCATTGGAAGCACATTTATTTGCATAATTTTTCCAGGTTGAATATGATGAACTTGAAGGAGGCAGTCCAAACTAACACTAGTACATTTTGAGTCTCAGTAAGTTGTGAAGAAGTCTGTTTGTACTATTACATTTGGGGTTTTTATTCAGGTTGTTACGGTTATTGCTTTGTGTCTTGATGCTTTACAGCTTATTACATCATCTAACTGGATGATTTCTTGTTCTGAGACTGTACAACAGCATTGAAATTTAAGAGAACAGTGTCTTTATTGGGCAGTCACCTTTCAAAAAGTTGGGGTTTTTTCCAATTTTTTAAGTAATTGGTGTATATTCTAAAAATCTTTTACCCAAAAACTCATTAATAGTGTGTATAGCAAAAGTAAATGGCTATATATTAGTAATACCTGGCTTGTTTAGTTACTGATTCCAGTTTCTTTGAAAATAGCAAAGCTTTTCATCGTTGGATCAAACTCTTCATCAATCAGAGATGCAGTTGATCTAGGTAAGTGTGGAACTCAAACTTAAGTTAGGATTTCTTTCTTAGTCTAGAACTTAGATGGAAAAAGTTCAAATTTTGTTTCTAAGAGGTGTATTTAGTCACTGTCACAAGTATATCCTGTTTTCCTATTAAGAGAGACTTAGGTAATCAAGTCTATTTGCACATTAGTTCAGTCAGTAAACTTCTTAAATGGATTTCTGTGACCTCGAATCCACAAACTCAAATCTGATTCCTTGCTCCAAGGAGGAGCAAGTTTTTATTCTTTCACACAAAACTTGTTAAAAAGTAAATATCACATGATGTTTTAATAGCAGGGATACAGCAGTTCTTGCTCGTTCTTGTTAGTTGCATTTAACGTCATGAACTTTGCTACTAACTGTGCAGTCTTTCAGAGATTATTTAGGAAATAAAATAATGCTACAGGTAGCTGATGAAATAGTTAAGTTTTACTGAAAATGCCATACAATGTCTCTACATAAAGTTGTGTTGGCCTAATGTAGCAGTAATTGTGAGCAGCACTGAACTTTCCTCTGAAGACTGTTGGGCTTAAGGGGTGCCCAAAGAAGAAAGGGTCAGATATCATTATTTTCTACTGACACCCCAGTTAATAGCCTATATGTTGTAAGTTCTAGTACCATTTGTCAAACATACATTAATGGAGTCCTCCTCTAGAAGAAAATAATTAATTTAGCTTGTTAGTTCTATTCTGTTTGCTGTGCTGAAGAGGCCTCATGACTTGCATTTTTCCTACAGCTCAGTCAGACTCCAAGATTTCCACTTTTCTCTGGCAAATTAAGTCTCTGTATCTGGTGTGCTTTTAGTCTAATGCCTCACACATATCAAGTAGTTTTCCTAACCTGTGTCCTGTACTTGAGTTATAGCTCAGAGTGAAAGCTTCAAATTTTAAAAGAAATTGAGTGAAGGAATAGAGAATTGTTTGTCATCACTGTCTTCAGAGAAAAATAAAGTTTTAATATTTAAAAGGAGGAAAAAGCTTCATGCTTTTGTTCATTTTCTGTTGATTTTGGTTTTTGCTGTTTTCTTTCTTTCTTTCCCAAGACCTAAAATGGAATCTTGATCTTTAGCTGTATGCTTGAATCTTTGCTAAAAAGGTTGTGTTATTATTCTTGACTGCAGATACGCTCAGAGTTTCAAATAGTGAATGGGAAGCTAGCAGAGTGAAGCAGGAGGTGTGGTTTTTGCTAAATTTGAAGAGTCATGCTGTTTATGTTCATATCTGACAAAAGATTTTGCAGTGTCTGTTCTTTTTCCTCAGCGTGTTCTGCCCTTGGAGTTGCTCAGTTAGACTCAGTCATTGTTGTCCCACCTCATGTTGAAGATGGAGCTAACCTCTCCTTGGAATATTTGCAACCTTATTGGAAAGAACTTGAAAATCTAGTTCAAAACAAAAAGATTGTTGCCATAGGTACCTCCGACCTAGATAAAACACTGTTAGAGCAGCTGTATCTGTGGGCACAGGTGAGAACAAACTTCCTACTCATAGCAGTTCTTAGGACAGAGTAACTGCTTGCTTTGTTGGCTGACACATTATTATAAACTTCTGTTATAAATGGTTTTATATACAAAATATTAATTAGCCCTGTTATTTTCAACATTTTGTGGATGGTCATAATGTTGTTCAAGGTGGGGGAGGCTCAAATATGTTGTTCAGTGTTCTTACATACCAGCGACAGCTGGGAACCACAGGTCTGTTCAGTAGCAGGTTCTTTGAAGTACTGAAGGTTTGAGTTTTGAATTCTTTCATACTTAGGAAGGACCACAAACAGTACTCTTAAACCTTCAGGTTTATTCCAGTGACACTGAAAATGTAACTGTTTTCACTTTAAGCTGTGTTACAAAGAGAGGGATTCCCCCTTGCAAAAATGATGTTTGAATGGGAAGCTTAAACGTAAAGAGGAAGACAGGCTCTGAATGAAGTGGCACAATACTTTGTTGTCCAGAGCGACTAACTCACAGCACCATAAAAAGGGTAAAAAGGTCATTTAGTTCCAAGCCCCCTGTCATGGACAGGGACACTTTGACTAGACTATGTTCCTGAAGCCCCATCCAACCTGGCCTTATCACTTCTGGGGATGGGGCAGCCATCCAGCACTTTTCTGTGCCTCAGTACCCTCAGAGTGAAGCATTTCTTCCCAATACCTAATCTAAACCTGCCTTGTCAGTCTAAAGTGACTCCCCCTTGTCCTATCACCACATGCCCTTGCAAAAAAATCCCTCTCCAGATCTTTTGTAGCCCCTTTAAGGTACTGGAAGGGACTCTAAGGTCTGTCTGGAGCCTCTTCTCCAGGCTGAACAACCCCAACTCTCTCAGCCTTTTCTCATAGGAGAGGTGCTCCAGTCACCTGATCATCTTTGTGACCATCAGTGTTTTATGTACACTGAAAGAGGGCAGTTGCAGTCTCACTGAAAGAGACCACCTGCATGCTGATCATGAATGTAGTTTGTGAGAAGAGAAAGTCAGTGGCAGAGCATCCCTTTTAACTTGATCTGATTCAAACACTTGCCTGAAGGCACGGAAGATTGGAAATTAATACATCCTTAACAAAAATGTATTTGGATTTTTAAATTTGAAGTTGTTTTCCATCCCTATAATGCTTTTACTAGAGAGGGGGACAAAACAAGCTGCTGCTGTTTTGGGAGCATAGCAGCCAGGAAGCCAGAGTGCGGTAGGTTAGCACTCATCTTGCTGTGGCAGCACCTGAAGTTAGATCCTACTCTGTTTTGGGCTGTGTGCTTCAGGGAATTGCAGGTGTTGCAGCTGCCTACAATAATTAATCATGCAGAGTTAATTAGCCTTGCTCAGACTTCAAAACAACGGTCAAAGGCAAGTTGTTGAAAACAAAATTTCTGTTGTAATAGAAGGCATGGGGGAAACAACTAATATAAGTATGTTAGTATTTTTTTCTTATAGAAGTATTTTGTTACTTTCAGGTGAAACCAAGTAGTAATCAGGTGAACCTAGCTTCCTGTTGTGTGATGCCACCTGATCTCACAGCATTTGCAAAAGAATGTGACATACAGCTCTTAACTCACAATGACCCAAAAGGTAAGACTTCACCAGTTAAGAGGAGACTTCTAAATGCATTTATTCAATACAAAATCAGGCATAATCTTTCCCTGAACTTCAAAGTTTGTTATATTTGAAGCCTAAACTAAGGATTCTAAAAGTTTCTCCTTTATAAAATATTTCTGTTAGGTTGTTGCTGTTGCTTCCTCCCTCCCCCTCCTTCTTGAAACAGTCTTGCAGCCTTGGATAATTTCTTGAAACACTTCTTATCAGAGAAAATAAAGTAAATAAAAGAACAGCCTACTGAGAAATTTGTACTATGTTTATGTCCACAAAATGTGGAATGAAATGTATTGCTGAAGGCCAGTAAATGACAAATGAAAGTGTACTTGCCTGGAACTTGTGAAATAAATTACATAGAAATATCGATAGTCAGTTGATAATTTTGAGTAGTTTGGTAATATTAGATCTGTAAAATTACTGTGCTTTAAGTAGGATTCTTTCAAAGTCTTGACTTCTTAAAATAACATTATTACAAAAAGAGTTGTAAATTCTTCACTTTTTTATGCAGTGATTCATTTGCTAAATGATTGAAGAAATTGGAGGCTTTCCTTTGAGCTGTAGAACTGAGTTACAAGCTCCCTACAATATTCTGGGATATAGTATTAGTTTCTCTCAAACATCATCTAATCTTCACTCTTAAGAACACCTTAAACATCTCATTGGATAAGTCTTAAACAATATTTAGTTAATTCATTCTCTGCATTCTTGGTTATGATTAATTATTCATTATACTTTTCCTTCCTTCTCCTTTCTTTCCACTCGACTCCAAAGAAAAAAGTGTATGAAGCATTACTTATGAAGTAAATACTTCATAGTACCACTGTTACGACTAATGAATTTCATCAGTGCCTGAGCAGGATTTATCACTGCTCTAGCAGCATGCAAGATGAATTTCCATTCAATCTGACAATTTCCATGTCCTGTGAAGTCCAAATGCAACTTGCAATTTAATAAATATTCTCCATTGAAAGTCATGAAATGAAGGAGAAGAGGATTTGATAGAAAAAAGCACAAGTTGTGCTTCCTTCATGTGTTGTTTGCTCAGCCTAAGTTTTCCGTAATGGTCAGCTGAAGAGTATTGAGACTGTTTTCTGGGAGCACTCCTCACCAAACACTGTTCTCTTGACAAACATTCCAGAGGAAACTAGGAGGATTTGTACTTGCCTTCTTTTCCTGCTTTGGGGCATTTAAGCCCATTTTTCTTAATGCTTTCTGAGCTTATGGTTATTATGAGCCCAGTTATGGGAGATACTATAAATGGTGAGATTCCAGTGTAGGAATAGTGCAGAGGTACCTCTGAATGCTCAGTACTTTGCTGATTTCAGCTCTATACTTCACTCACCTCTGGTTTGTCTAGCTAGCTTCTCAATTTAGTTTTCATTTTCTCCTTCTAATGACTCTGCTGATCAGCTCCATTTGATATTCCAGAGTCTCAGTTAGTTTTATGGGAAATACTCAATGTTGCAAAAAAGTGTCCTGGAGATTTATTTTGTAGTATTCAGCTGCTTTTCCCCTAAATGCATTCTGGAAGAGTGGATCTGAGGGGTGTGTGATACCACTTAAGATCTTGACTGTAGGAAAAGGCTTCTCTTACTAAGTGTTGCTTTTTGCAGCTGTTTACATGACAATATTTTAAGCACAAATATCCCTTTTTAACTTCAGAATTACTTTGTGAAGCAAGTTTCCAAGAAGTTCTCCAGGAAAGCATCCAGAACGTGAAAGCAAACGAGTGGATTCCTTTATGGCTTCTGCGGTATTCAGTCATTGTTAAAAGCAGAGGAATTATCAAGTCCAAAGGCTATATCATACAAGCTAAAAGAAATGCATCTTAAAACTCTNTGGCTGTTTAAATTTCTTTGGGATGGGGGAACATTGCATTTTTCATAGAAAGATTTTTACAGCATTTTTAACAAACTAACAAAAGTTGTAATTATTCAGTGTGATGTCAGTAGGAGTGTCTGTAGTGTTCTAACACTATTTTTCTTTCTTACCCTGTTGATGAGTTCATTTAAAATATGAATGTTTTGGGGCTTTTTTTGTTGAAGTTATCTATAGAGTAACAGTGTAAAATATTTTTCTTTTTATGACCAGTTCACTGTAAAAATTATCATTATATTTTAGCTGCCATTAGGTAGTATGGAGAAACATATATTTTTGGTTTTTTAAAAAAACAAATTTCTCTTAAATCATACTTACCTGGTGGGTACACATTTCAAGCATTCAAGGACTAGCTTTTATAGAAAATTGTCATCTTTTATGATAAAATACCCCCAAAAAATTAAGCTGGTATCTGGTTACTTGATATGTATATATAGGCAAGTCAGCTGTTTAATTTGTGGGGATGGGAAAATCGGTTTATTTTTAATAAAGTGGAAAAGACCCCTGTGATTTAGAAGAAAATGCATCTTCCAGATTATGTTCTGGCTGTTACTTGAATTCCTTCTGGCTTCTTTGTGCCTCGATACGCTTCATTTAGTGTTCGCACAAGTGGGATGGCATTTTTACTGTTTGAAATAGAAAATGTATTAATAGTGAATGTTTAAAATAAGATTTGAAAACAAGTGGTGAAGAAATCTGTTAATCAAAAACTGAATTGTGCCTGTCTCCTTCTCAACTGTGGCTTGTTTTTTGATACTTGTGAACTACGCAAGCAATTAACCAAGTAGAACAGACAGGAAATGGTGATGCTGTTCACTAAAATTAATTACTTCTTTTGCAGTTGCCTGGGAAACCTGTTGCTTGAGTGCCACTCAGGAAAGATGAAGCAAGGCTTAGCTTGAAGTTAGGGATCTTTCTGATTGGCAGCAGCTTAGCGCACTGGCTTTTTAATCTCAGAGAGATTGCTGCAGCTAAGGCAAGGCTTTTGGTTTAATGTAGTCTTTCTATCAAAAAGGCCTTTTCCTTTCCTTGGCCTTTAAATCAGAGTAGATAGCTAAAGTTCAACTTGTAGTTTAGCAGGAACTTTGATACCAAGTGTCTAAAATAATAAATTTCATTTTGATTTCAGACAGGGGCATGGCCTCGTACTGGTAGTAGCCATTAATATTGTTGTACATATTTTGAGATTTGGACTGTAAAGGAATGAATTTTCACCAACATCTTTCAAATTCTTCATATGGGCAGCAAGTGGAATTTGAATGCCTGTAGGTAGTGTCTGGAGTGTCAGCTTCATGTAATCCATTCCACTCACTTTAACGATAAAGGTTTTTCAGGGTACCTTAGTCCTCAGATATCTTATTTGTAGTGGCAAATAGCAGGAAATTTTCTTGGCTTCTTCAGTTCTTTTGATAAATGAGAGAAATGGGGAATTGGAACTAGTAATGCATCAATAAAAGTTTGGATTTTTTTCTCTTAATTAAAATGTAGTGGTTCCTTTTTAATGTTGGGCCAGTGTGTATGAGAGTTGAAAATTACATGCGTTTAAAATTAAACTTCCCTACCAGCTCTGTGTTGTGTGCTGATGATTTGACCACTACCTGTAAGCTCTGTCTGTATTTGGCTGATTCTGTATCGTATTAGACTTGTGTGGGTGCTCATTTTTTGTATTGAAATGCTACAAAACAGGAATACTGCTAAACCAATGTAAAGGCTGCTCTAATGGGATAATGATTTATTTCCTTTCTGTGAACTGCTAATAGTTTGCTTGCTGTACAGAAGTGCCTTTTAAGACATGGTATTTCTAGAGTCACGAATAGCATAACACTTTATCAAGTTACCACATTATCTCATTCGTTTGGTTTGCATCAAGGTGGGCGAGATGGGATTTCCTTCCATGAGAAACCTGAAAGTTTAACTAAAATTTGAAATTTCCGTAGGCTTTTCCGTACAGCGTTTTACACTGTCACACATTTTACGCTTTTTCAAGTGCCTGCACTCCGCGATTCCACCACGTCCCGGCTCCGCTCCCGGCTGCTCCACGGGGCGGGGCTGGGCCGCGCAGGGCAGAGTAGGCGAGGCCGCCCCGGCCGCCGCTGCCCCGGAACCGCCTTCCCGCCGCGGCCCGGAAGGGCGGGCAGCAGGAAGGAAGGAGGGCAGGGAGGAAGGGGCGGGTGTGGCGCGGCGCGGCGCGGCGGCACCATG
>VWZT01003111.1:70834-97724 GCA_013397055.1 Pachycephala philippinensis | reverse complement strand
CGCACCCAACATCTATCTGATCCCCGTTGTGCTGGCAGGCAAATGTCAGGAACAACCAGGGCCGCGAAAAAACCCTTCCAAAATTCGAGCAGGCAAGTTGTGCCAGACGTAGACCACCAGCATCTGTTTATCATTGTTGGAGCTGCGAGGGGAATAAAACATCCTCTGGATTCTGAGCTGCCGGAGCGAGGGGAATGGTTGGTGAGGTGAAACTGGGGAGGGGGGATTAGGAGAGTATTAATGAGCGGCTGGAACAAATTAGCGNCTGGAACAAATTAGCGAGGGAGTAGCAGAGACAACAGGAAGGAGCGAGGGAGGCTGGAGAATCCGAGGGGCTTGTGGCAGCTCCCTGCCCGGCGTGGGCTGTGTGGGATGTGCGTGCTCCTGGAACCCACCGCAATAATTCATCAGTTTAGAGCACGCGGCAACAAAAGACATTTTGTGCCAAAGTTGGTTGTCCTGGGCTTTCACCCCATCGTATGTGTTTTTTTAATTTTTATTAGCAGCAGTGAGAGTGTGGTTGGAGTGGGTCTAGGGGAGGAAGTAAATTAGGCTGACATCATTCACCCTGGTTGGGACCGAGCTACACCCAGGAAACCGGAGGAAACCAGGGTTTTGGTGTGAGGAGAAAGTGGGAAAGGAGAAAAAGAGGGAGGAAGGAGTGAGTGGAAGGGAAGGAGAAGTCGGCAGAGGAAATGAAGGATGAGGAAAGGAGGGGGCAAAGTTAAAGCACAATGCGAGGTGAATTTGGGTGCTAAAGAGGAGAAGGAGCTGGGAGAGAACCTGAGGAGTTGCTGAGGAGGAACCAAAGGGAGGCGATTTGCCCGAATTGGGGCAGGGTAATTCCCACACGTGCTGTGCCCCGAGCTGAGGTGGGGCCGGCGGCACCCGGGGCAGCAGGACATGGCACAGACAGACAGACAGAGAGGGAACCAGGACAAAGAAGGACTCGGGTTGTGGGTAAACACAAAACCAGAAGGTTGCTGAGGAGAGGAAAGGAGTGGGGGTGGACATCCTTGGCCAGGCTCAGAGGAGCTGGCACTTCGGGACGCATCACCCACGGCACAGCTTTGGTCGGGATGCCTGCCCGCCCTTGGGGAAGGGCTGTTATCGCCCATCAGACACGATGAGCAACTCCTCTCCAGGGCGTCCCTCTTCTCCCATCGGCAGCGCTATCAGCAGGGCTTTCACACCGAACTGATAACAGTGGCGAAATCCTTCCCGGGCAGGACAATCTTCGGGACCTCTCCTTTTGTTTGCCTCGAGGGTTTTGGCTGATTTGTTTGTGGTTTGGAGGGTGGGGGGACATTTCGAGCAAACGGCGGTGCCAGTGTTGTGTCAGCCCTGTAAGCGGAGAAGTTCTCTCCTTGAAAAGGGCAGCGTTGAGGTGTTCCCTAAAAATGCGATGGCGAGATAGCGGTAATGTCCTTTGGGTATGCATCCCAGGACGGGACTTCTGCAGCTGAAAACGCTTTGTTCCCGTTTTCCATGTGATTTATTTGCATCCCCGTGAGTTTATTTTGGCCTGAAGGACCGCCAATGCCTTGAGTGCTCGCAGCTCGAATTGCGGCTTGGGGCAGAGCGGGGTGAATTTGGGAGGGCGGGGATGGGCCCTGGACAGGAGCAGGATGGCCCCGGTAGGTAAAAAATGCTAAAACTCATTCTCTTCACAGGTCTGCTTCCCAAGCCACCATTAACATGCAGGTGATGACTTGGTGATTTTGCTTAGAGATCCTTCGGTGGGAAATGCAGAAATGGTATTTATTATTTACCCTTATTTATCCTGCAATGTAGAAAAAGGAGCACAGGGAGCAGCGAGGCTCTCGCAGGACGCTGGGATTCACCGGCGTGATGTTCCCTCTGCCTCGGGAGGAATGCTGGCGTGGGGTGTTATCTGCCAGCACCACACAAACAAAACCCCACCACGTGCGGACAAAAGTTTGCTCCTCGAGCAGGTAAATTAACACCAAAAACCCACCCAAAGAGTCCTCCCAAGTTCGGCGTGTCCGTAGTCCTTCCAGGAGCGGGGATACACGCACAGCACCCGTGTACCCCTGCCCTTGCTCCCGTCACTCCGAGCACAAACACTGCTCTCAGCAGGAGCGGCTGGATCTCATGAGGCCAACGCTGTAATTAATGAGATTTGAGGCACAAGCGCTGAGACAAAATTCAAGTTTCCAATATCAGAAATGAAGATCCAGCCTTTGTTACAAAAGGGGATGAGGGGTGGCAGTACTTTAAAGCTTCTCAGTCCGACACTGGAAAGGAATTCACAATGTATTTTTAGAGTGTTATAAAAATCTCTTACATAATGCTGATTAATTCTTCGGTTTTAGGGAAGAGCACTGGGCTTTGTGTATAAGAGTGTTGACCAGCTAAGCCACTGAAAAGGGCTGGTTTGGGCTGGATTTTTTTTTTCCCTTTAACTTTTTCTTGGATACAGAAAGCTGCAATTATTCAATTATTACAGGATTTTGCTTTTGTTTGGGCGTGTATGAATATTATTCTGGAAACTGCGCCTTATTCTTGGAAGTCTTTATCATTTTAAAACATATGTTATGTTATATCACCCTGTCTGAGATATAGGATAGCTCCAAACTGGGTGGGTTTTGGGTTTTTTTTTTTCCTTCTCTCTCTTGCTGCAGCTAGTTACGTTATGGATTAATGTTAAGGATATCTGCAGTGAAACATTGCTTGTGTGGCTGTGCAGGACTGGCTTAAACAATGTCACATTACGGGATCATCGTTTTACTGATACAGTAATATCTGCAATTAATTTGTATTTCTGCCCATTCTGTTGATCTTCAAAATTCATTGATGAATCTAACTGGCAGGTTTCACACAGCCCTTAACAAAGGGCTATTCAGGAAATTAAGTCAGCAAATGGTACTCCCTTATTTTAATTCTAGATACCTGTACTTATTGCTGTGTAGCTGGGAAGATTTTTTGGGCAAGATATCACGGGAGAGAGATGCTTTTGTTTTGTCTTTTTCAACAGATACGTGACTGAGGCAGCTTTGAAGCCTTTTCTGAGGAATCCCTCATCCTTCTGTAGAATGTTTAATCTTCCTGTGGAGTGTCTAACTACGAGACTCGTTCTGCAGACCTTCAGTCTCGTACCACACAGATGAGCCAGGGTTGCTCAGGTGTTTGGACCAGCCCTAAATCGGAGAATGGAGGGAGCAGGAATGCATAGGTCAAAACAAAATCTTTATTTGCCCCTCTTCTGCACCCAGGAGGAAAAAAAAAGTATTTATAGCTCAGGGGTAGGGAGGGATAATCCTTATGGGTCCCTTCCAGATTGAGATACTCTGCGATTCTGGGTCTCAAGGAAAGGCTTGTCAATAACCCAATAACCCCCTGCACTTTCTGCTTCCAGCAGGAGCCACAGCTCCCTCCTGTCCTTGCAGAAGGAGCCAGGGTGATTTTTGCAGCCTCCTGTTACACATTTTGTCCATGAAGGGGCCAGAGACAACGCAAACACGATCAGCTTGGAAACAGAACTTGATGAGAACGAACCTTCCATGGCTTTATGGCTCTCACTGGCTGTGCTGTGCCTGCTCACACACGTGCAGCTCAGAACAGGGGAAATTATCTGTACAGGGCACCCAGTGCCACGCTGCCTCAACCTGACAATGGAAAAAAAACACGTTGGTGTGTACTGGTTTCCTCCACGACTTCATTTTCTGGTGTTTCATGTGGTTTCAGCTCTCCCTGGTGCTGTTTCCACTGGAGGGGCTGTCACAGCCTCTCTCTCTCACACAGACACTCACGTGTGTGCCTTTGGTGCTGGCTGAGGGTTGAGCTCGTGCTGCCTCTCATGAAGAAGAGTTCAGAACCAGTCTTCTTCTTCTCCCCAGTCACACATTTTTACTTCTAGAATGGGAATCGATACTTTTGTTGGTGAAATGTACTTGATAATTGGGTTAAAATTATGTCTAGATATACATAAACACCCTCGGCATGCGAGATCTTCCTGATTTCATTGGTTTGCTGGTTGTTTTAAGCCATCTGATGGAAATTATACTTTACCAGACAACCCAGTCTGTGGGGGAAAAAAAGTAAGAAAAATAAATACATAGCCTTAGTTATTAATCATTTGAAGGATAGCTGAAAGTCACCGTTGCTGGTTCAGTGATGTGTCACATCAGGAATGTGGCTCCTTGTGCTGTGTGTGGCAGTAACCAGGAAAAGCAGCACGAAAACTGGGGATGGAGGTGCATGTGAGGCTAACTGGGACCCCACATGAAGCTCCAAAGATCTATCTTTGCATGATGTGGGTGCAGGGATTTGTGACAAAGGACTTTGCTGCTGTAGCGCCTTAGCTGCCACTTTTAGCAGTCAGTGCTGTGCTAANAAAAAAAAAAAAAAAGCCACCCAGCCAGAAATCACATTAGCAGCATCAAAATTGCTTTTATTTTCAGGGTCACTACCCTCAGCAATATGTTGCAGGAAAAGGTTGATCCCAGTATGGAGTTGCTGATAATTCCCGAGTTGGTTTGACATATGCAGGCTGCTGTCGACTTCAACAGGCTTATTTAACACATTTGTTTCTTTTGGGTTTAGGATTAGCCAAAATGCAATTTTGTGAAGCTGCACTGACGAGGTTGCCTGCAGTGGGCTGTGGGGCTGGCAGGACTCAGGTTGCACGAGTATGGCAGCAGAAAGGCTTCCCCTTTAGCCTGGAGTTAACCATGATTAGGGCAAATAACCTCCTCAGAATGCTCAAGATTTTTACATTTATTAAAGTCTGCTCATAAAAAAGAGACTCCAAAGCAAGCAGTGGTGCTCAGAGTGAAGATCTGGGGAAATAAATGGCCAAAGCTATCACACTGTGACAGCTTTGGCAAACCTTTGCACAGTTTTATAAAACAAACACGTGTGATGTTCTGTTCTCTGGGCAGATCTTTGCATTAGAAGTTCATACCTAACTCAGGAGATGAATAAAATGGTTCTGTCTCTCTCTCTCCACATATTTACTGAGCACATACTGGTGAATTAAGTGCCATCCCCGTGCTGTACCACATCAGCCATGCTCTATCAGCACATCCAAGCCTCTCTGCAGCTTTTCTGCCTTCACCGATGTGTGCAGCTCACAGAGGATGGAGATCATTCCAGCCTGTTTCGTGGGCTTAATATTCCAAGGAGCTAACTTCTCTGGATCTCAGGAATCACAGAAAATAAAGCAATTGTCTGTGGGCTTGCTCTGCTTTTCAGCAAGTACGGAATGTGCCAGTGGACTCTGATAACCGAGTGTGCCTCCACTGGTTTTCCACAACAAGATTTGAGCTTCTTCTGCTTTTTATGAACCATTTGAGGCTTTCGTGTTCAGCTAAGAATATATTGAAAACTGAGAAAATTGCACTCTGTTTTGGACCTGTGGCCCAAGGAGGGGGTGGTGATGATAAAAAGCACTGGCACTTGTCAAATCAAAGTTGTACCAGGTCTGACTGATTGTTTAACAGCTGGCCCAGAGCAGTGTTAAAAGTAAGAAAGGAAATCACAGCATTATTCATTAATTTATGCTTATGTATGTTTTGTTTCCCTCAACACACACACACGTGATATTGTTCATATATATTGTTCATCTGGTGAGGAAGAAATAAAAAAAGAAATTGATACCAGTCTGCATATGTGTTCAAAAGCTTAGCGAATTCTCCAAGCTCTGCTGGGGATCAGATTTCATGAAACTGCAATAAAAAAATCCTTTTTTACCTTGTCTTTGTGTGTTCTGAGGTGGGTTTGTAAGGTTTGAATTACTGGGTAATAACCAAGAAGTCTCCTTTTCATGAGCCTGCAGCTGGGAAATGGACAGTTTAATATTAATGGAAAGAACAAACTCTTCTCCTTTCTCTCTCCTTTCTTCCCTGCACTTCTGCTTCATCATCTCCTTTTCTGAGGTCCCTATCCTGAAATTGCCTTTGTGGAAGTCCAGGATGAGCTACAAACCAGGAGCAGAGCCCAATTTTTCATTTAATGGTGTCAAATGACACCAACTTGTGAACAGTCAGGACAGAAAAAATCCACTTCATTGATGTATCTGCAATTATTTATTTAATTAAGAAACCAATATCACACGAATCTGCAGACTTCCCTTCTGAAATACTTATTAAGTGCCCTGATATCAGTGTGCCAGGGGGAGGTACGGGGAAATGGAGACAACCACTTCTGGCTTCTAAGTGAGGGAAAATACCAAATGTTTGTTGAGAATTACTTGTCACAAATGCCTGAATGGAAGTAACCAGCACCACCAGTGTGTCCTGTGGTGTATATCCCCTTCAGGCCCATCCTGCCTTCACTTCCAGACAGGTTCAGCAAGAAATCAAAGTTAAATACCAAAGTTAAGCACCATTTTTTTTACATTAAAGGACATAATCATATCTTTTTTCCTTTAAGCCAAGTGCTGGGAATTCAAGGTGATGGATAAGAGAAGACAGCCCCAAATCAGGGTCTCCGGGGACAGCTGGGTCCAACATAAAGGTAACCCTTTTTGGGATTTCTGGCACCAAGGAGCTCTTGGCACCCAAAGGGTTGTGGGAGCCAGCTGAGAACCTACAGAAGTCCTGGGACTGAACTGAGAGCTCCAAAAGGTTTTTTACTTTATATAAATGGTATACTTGAACAAAAACCTCTGCTAATGACTTCCCTGCTGGTTTTTGAGCTGCCCTTCCCGTGTCTAAGCCTGGTGGTGCTTTTTAGGGCGCTGAGCACAACGAGCTCCTCTGACCTCCTGTTTCACCCCTGAGAGATGTGTTTTCACAGGCAGAGCTGTTGTGGGGCTGAAGGCACTGTGTTTGGTGCCTCTGTGGCAGGAGATGAGGTGCTGTGGGTCTGTGAGGGGAGCCCAGCCCTGGTCCGAGTGCTGGTTACAAAACCGAGTCCTGAGCGAGGGAACAAGGATGCCTCAGGCCTGAGAAACAAACAGAGCCTTCTCCCATCTGTTCTCTCCTGTTGAGTTCCCCACATACTTGCTGCCTGGCATGGGGTTTTCCTAGGATATCTGAGTAAGGAGGAGCCTGAAATCTAAGGCGAATCATATTATTTAAAATATCCTTCTTTTATGGTCAAAATTTATAGCCCGGTTTCACGACGCTTGCCTGACCTGTGGTACCCTTTTTCCCCTGGTGATTTAAAAGTGGCCTTGAGAAGCAGAGATGTTTTAATTCCTTCCATTTCCTTTCATGTTCTGGTTTTGTTGTTTTTTGTTTTTTTTTTCCCCTTCATTTTCTCCCGCACTTAAAAAAACACGAAACCCAAAATATTCTTCCAGCAGCACAAGCTGTGTCTGACCAGTGCATCGTGGATTTTGGTGAGGGAGGAAGACGTGCATTTTCTGTGTGGCTGTTGCTATCAGACAGGAGCTCAGGGCAGGGAGGCAGCTCTGGGAAGCCTCCTCCATGGCCTGGGAGGGCATCGTGTCCCGTTAGAACAACTCACTCAATTCCAGACACTGCCCAGCAGACAGGGATGTGGAAGGGCATGTGTATGGAAAAGGGGGGCTTTTTAATCTCCCTCCTTGGCCTCGGGGGTTGTGGTTCAGAAGGAGGCAGCAGTTACACAGAATTCCCAGAATACAGCTGGAGCACCCCTAACTGCATTGGCTGTAATAGGATTTTTTACTGTGCGAGGAATGAAATATCAGGCCCTCATTGTTATCTTTCCTCGTGCAGCTGTAAAGAATTTATTTGTGAGTTTTACAATATCCAGAGGTGGTTCCTTTGTACCCTTTTTCAATAAAGTTGAAATGCCAAAAGTTCTTTAGTTTGTTATTGCTCTCCTTGCCCAGCACAAAACCCTTGTAGCAATCCTGAGACTGGCATCTCTGTCTGATCATGAACCTTTCCTTAAAGAGACCGTCCTGATTTCCCTGCTGCTCCTTCCAATGCCATTTTGCAGTCTGCCCCAATATCCAGTCTTTTCCAGCATCCTGACGTGTGTATTTGTGGTTCTGAAGAGCTGCATTATTTTATGTGTTCTTGGCAAGAGTCTGGGTCATACTTTGGATTTTAAGCATTCTCCGTTCAGTGCATTCAAATTTCTCAGGAACCCAAAGTGTCCCACCTTAGAATGGAAAAAATGTTATTTAAGAATGTGGGGATAAAAATGTTTTACTGGGAGAAGATGCCTCAGTTGCCTGGAATACCAAGGAATCAGGGAGCCAGTTCATTTCCATCTGCCAGCTCATGTTCCCTGTGCCAGCTTGCTCCCTGGTCTTCCTTTTTTACCATTCCTTGAAGAGTTTGGCCCTGATTTCTTGCTGCCTCCAGGGGAATCAGGAGCAGGCAGTGATGTGGCTTCCCAAACACTCCACTTTTCCATCATCAATCAGTGGCTGCTCGTGAGAATTGTTCTGGGTTTGATCCTGGGAGTTGAGCACATTCAATCCTGACAAACTCAGTCCGTTTTCTAAAAAAAGCTGCCAGAATTAAAGGTAACTTGCATGTTGATGGAAATGACAAATTAACCCAGCAAAGAAATATACAATAATAAGGAGGTTCTCTTTATATTATATTTCTTTTTCTCCCTACATGCCAAATCTTTAAAATTAGTGTTAAGAAATACCTTTTTTTTTTTTTTTTTCCAGTGGGACTTTTTTTGTCTTTCACTGAATTTCACAAATCCCCTTTCACCTCCATAGGTGCTTGTCCTGTCTGGGGAAACAACACCTGCTAAATTCAGCTGTGGCAGGTCTGATCCTGCTGTCTGCTGTCTGGGAGTGAGCTTCCCATTGAAACCAGGATGGTTTGGAATGGTGTAGGACTAGGGATTGCTGCTGAGGAGTGAGGAAACAACAAACATCAGATTTTTTTTGAAGGATGTGAGGGAAACAATGAAGAAAACCTTTCTTTTAAACCCTTCCAGTGAACCTACCTCATATACATTTATAGATCTTCAGCAGCCACTACCCAACCCTCTCCTCTTTTGAGAAGTACTTGGACTTCTCCCTTCTGACGGATGTCAGAACAGTAGGGGACTAATAAACTGTTTCAAGGTTCCCAGGTTAGGTCTGCTTGAAAATTAAAAATAGATTTATAGATACTAGCAGCCAATCTGAATGTTGTCCCTGATTTCCATGGTTCCAGCAGTATCTGGCTCCTAACACAAACACAAATGTCATAATTTGTTTTCCATCCTCTCTGATGTCAATGTAAACAATCTTTTGGATGGGTCTGGATGTTTCCCTGCATGAGGATGGAAGCCTAGCTCTGCAGTGTTGTGGGAGTTTATGAGAAACAGAAGGGGAATCTGACAAGCTTGGTGACACTGTCCAAGCTATCTGAAACACAGGGAATGCCTTACCCAACCAGAAGCACTCCCGAGTTAAAGATACGTGCTACATTCCTTGTTGGAGTGCTCCTTGGAAGCCAACCATGTCAAGACTTGAGTTAAAAGGAGCAAAGCAAAGGCCACAGCATAAGGCATAGGAATGGCCAACACATTTCACACAATTCACTATCTCCTGAAGGTATTAAAATGTTCCGTGATTATATTATCTTTCTTTTTTTAAGATTTGTGAGGAAAGTCAGTTCATGCAGGGCCATGTAGAAACCCAGGCAAGGCAAGGGTCACCCCGTTCCTTCNTATACCTACATATGTGGTCTTGGTTCTTGTCTTGCAATTTGAATTTGAATCCAATAAACTGCATTTCCCAGGGAAGTCTTGCACTCAGACCCGAGTTACCAAAAACATTTGTTTACTGCCTGCAGACAATCATTATCTGTTGACAGAGGACTTGAAGACCTTTTTAGAGTGACTTATTGGAAATATTTTAGGGCTTATTTTTCAGAAGGAATTCAGGCAAGCAAGTGAATGTGAATGAGTACAGGCTGTTCTGCTCTTCCAGGAGCTGCACTTGGAGTGGGAATTCAGGGGTCAGTGCACCCTGGAAGGAAGGATGCTGGAGCTCACCACGGGCACTGCGGTGCTCCCACACTTGCCTGAAGACCTGGCTCTTCATTTGGAAGTCTGGTCACTCCGTGCTCAGCTAACAATGTTGTTTACCACAAAGGGTTCAGCAAAAACTACTGCTGAAATTGCTCTGTGGCCAGTTGTGCTTCTGGAAATTAATTTCCAGGCTGCTGTGAGGAGGTTGATGGCAGAGCATCTCCCCTCACTGCCAGAAGTTGCCCAGGACCTTTTCGTGCACGAGCAGGGGGTTTTAAAACACGCACTTGCTTAGGAACATTATTATTCTAAACTTCTCAGAGTTACCTTCTCCCTCCTTGTCACCATAGAAATGATTATAGAATTACATTCCCATTGCTCCTGCGTGGCTGGGCAGGGACACAGTGGCTCTCCAAGGCACTGAGGAATTACTCAGCTGCAGGTCAGAGACCTTCCCTTTGCTCCCCAGGACGTGGCAGGGAAGGAGCAGCTGCCATCCAGGCTGGCCAGACCTATTTTGGGAGGAGCAGGCTGTGGGCACCTTCCCTGCTGCCTCCAGCCACACACCTGCCTCATCTTCGAGGAAACTCCCACCTCACTCCATAATACACTTTCTGTTCCCTCTTTTTAAACCTCTTTCAGGTTAGGTTTTTATTTCTTCTCTTTGTCAGTGTTTCTTTCCTATAGAAATAATCTTTTATGGGTCTTGAGTCTAGTGCCTGAGTTCCCAACAAGTCCTAAGAATTCCCTTCTCTGAGCGGTGCATCCATTAAGGACTCTGATTAAAGAGAGCCTTTTTCAAATTCCAAACTGTGCTAGGACTGGTTTGTTCCCCCATGTCCAGAAAAAGCGACCCTGAAGCATTACATGAAATATTCTGCTGTGGTTTGACATCTTGTTCTGAAGGCATCATCCTGAAAAAGTATTGACAAACAGAGGTAATTTTAGAGAAGGAGCAAAGCAAAATGTCCAGATGCCGATGTGATAGGATTTATGTTTTTACACATATACAGTAAAAATAGCTTGGTTAAAAGGCGACCATGAGGGTTTGGCAAGGTCCCAGCATCCAGAGGCCATGAGAATACAAACACAAATGGCTTTTACCAGTCAATTCAGGGATATTGCAGCTGACTCCAGTAGGAGCTTCCTGAGGGAGAGACGGATCCTTGGGTCTCCTACAGAATAGCTGACTGCAGAGAAAATGGCATAACTAGGCAAACTGTGTGGAAATCAATAATATAAATAAGTAATTGAAGCAAAGGGAAAACTCCTAGCAGCGAACGTCCAACAATGTTCTCGAAGGAAATGGTGAATAGCTCATCCATCAGAACATTTACATCTCATTTGGATAAAAACTGGGATTTTTTTCCACATGGATTCCCCTGGTCTCTGCCAATTCCTTGAAAGCTCGCGGGAGCCTCAGTGGGGTTTGGTTACACCTCGGCAGAAGACGAGCCCTCATCCACCCAGTAGAGAAATATTTCTCCTGGCCATCTGCCACGCAGGAACCAGACCTCAGTGTTCATCTTGGTCCTTTTCTCTGCATTTCTTGTGTCTGCTGTCTCTGCTTTCCCTCTGGTCCTGGGGCCTCTGCCCTGCAGGTGTCCCACCAAACCCCAAACCCCATCCCAGGAGCTCCCCTCGCCACGGCTCCACCCTGCAGGGAGCACAGCTGGAAGTGTTCCTGCACTGGAGCATCCCGCACGCTCTGACTGTGCAAAGCTGACTCTATTGTGACTCGTCTCACCTGGTCAGGGCAGATTTGCTCGTGCAAGCTGCCAATTTGTTTATCTCCTGTTCGACAGTTAAGTACTGGAAGCTTCAAATCTAAAAATCCCCAGCTTTCCTAAGACCTTTCAAGTCGACTTTCAAAGGCAGTCTTTTACTGCTGGGTTATAAAACCCTTTATAGAGAGAAAACTTCAAGTCTGAATATTGAAGTAAAGTGTTTAAAGTTCCTTTTTGGACCGTGAACCTATTATTAAAGCAGGATGGAAACCAGTTTGTAGCCTGTCTTCTACACGGAGCATCCATAACGCCAGAGTCCAAAGTGAAGTCACTTTTTTGGATTAGGCACAGACCACAGAAGGCTTAGAAATGCCACTTGTAATTAAAAACATTGTGCCTGGATCCTTCTGCCTTTATTGAGGTGAAATGGCCACTGGAAGCAATACAAGTTGAGGCTGAAGAACAACAGCGAGCTCTTGTCCTGTGTTTTCTAATATATTTAACTGTTTATGGATGCTGGGGAAGCTTCGTACGTCCTGTACATTTCAACAGTAAAATGGATGCAATTTCCTCCAGCTTTGATAGTGACTGTAAGAGGAGTTAGTGCTCAGTGAGGCCAAGCAGAGCCACCTCTCCTTGTCCCCTTCTCTGTGCCTCGTGAGATGCCTGCCATCCCCTCAGCCTGCAAAAACGTGTGAGCTGCTGTCCCGGCTCTCTTCTGTTTTTTCAGCTTTATCTCTTGTGTTTCTACTAATGCCTTGTCTACTTTATGGATCAGAGACTTTTATCTACCCGTCTGGAAGGGCTTAGCACAACGCAGCCCTGATCCTGCCCGAGCCATCCCACATCAGCACTAATTGCGCAGTGTTTTAATTCTCCAATTGCACAGTGTTTTAATTCTCCAAAGTGTTGTGTGAATGGGATGGGCTCCGCTCATGGTGGTACCCAGAAAAAGGGGTTGGGTACTGCAGTGCTGAGTAAAATGCTGTGTTGTGGGGTGTCCCCTTCCAGCTGCTGGCAACCAGGCTCCCCTCCGGGGGTGGAGCTGGGAAGCCACAGAGGTGTTTGTTTCCCTGCCACAAATGGTCTCAGCATCACTGAACTCCTCGCAATCACGTCTTTTCAGGGGCATCCCCATTCTGCCATAAGTCTTCCATGCCCAAGTGTAGATTTCTTTCTGATAAGGGCTCCCAAATGTGCTGAATTTGGCATTAAGTTGTTCTGTGTGCTCAGCAGACCACAAAGCAGAGGAGAAATGCCAGCAGCTCATTAACCCTTGCATCCCCTCCTTTAACCATGTTCCTTATATCCTTTACCAATCCAGAGAGGTGCCACAGGCACTGTCAGGAAAGACTTGAGGGTCATGTGTAGCATCCCAGAGCTGCCTGAGTGAGTAGGAACAGGGAAATTCCTCTGCTGGGATGCAGCTCCTGCACCACACCAATCCACGATGCGTCCCAATTGAACACCAGCCTTTAACCTTTATACCTTTATATTTTTTTCTCAAACACATCTGTAAATCTGGATGTCATTCTCCTCTCTGGGTTTTCCGTGGCAGAATCCCAGCCTGCAAACAGCAGTGAAGTTGTGGTTAAGACCCTGGAGGTGGTTCCTGCTCGGGGGTGGTCAGCGAGCAGCGCAGGTGACGTTCAGCCCTGTCACCACGAGAGGAGTCTGGAAATATTGCAGCCTGCAGCAGGGGTGGGAGTAGCTCTGATATGGCACAATTTAATTCTGGCTTTGCCCGTGAATCAGCAGGATCTGGAGAGCTGTAAATCCTGGAGGTTCTTGCTCCCTGGCTGCTGACGGTGCAGGAGGAGCCGCGCTCCGGAGCGGCCGTGCTGGGGCTGTGTGGAGCCAGGGCTCTGCTGGAAGAGCTCTGGATCGCTGCCATCGGAGCCAGGGTCAACAAAAACTCCTTGGCGAGGTGAAATCTGATGTGGCACCACGTGCAGGGCGGGTCTGGGTGTGAGGCAGTGGCCAGCAGTGTGACAACGCAGGTGCCCAGCTCCCCTGAGGGTGCTGCAAGGTGTCCACGTCTTGGTTTTGTTCTGTGTGCCTCAGCCACAAGTACAGACTTTTTGGTCAGCTTTAACTGAATGTGAAAGTTTCTCTGCTGCCTTTTGGAGTGCAGGGATGGAGACAAGGAAAGCACCAAAAGATGGAGACAAGGAAAGCACTAAAAGCAGGGATTAACTGAGTCCCTGTTGTCTCCAGACAGGTAGGGCAAGAAACACAAAGGAAATCTGTGTGTTATTAGGCAGCTTGTTTAACATGAAATTAATGTATTTGACACATTTAACAGCTTAAATATGTCTTAAAACATTTTACTGGCAAAATCTGAAAGCCATAGGTATTTCTGCACTGAGCCAAGGAGCTGTGAAGGAGTTGTCTCATGATGTTTCGTGCACAGAAAATATCAAGAAAGGGAAAAAGGCATGGGAAATAATGGGGGAAAAACCATGAGTATGCTGATAATTGTTTGTAAAAGCACTTAGCTTGCAAAGCAGAGGGATACACTCTTTGTTGAAGGCTGTTTTGTGCTAGAGGAGTGGGGTAGGATGAAGCTGGGAGAACAGGTTTGGAGTGCAGCAGCTGTCAGAGGACAGTGAGAGGAGAGCACAGAGTCAAGGACACTGCCAGGTGTGGAGCTGAGCAGGAGATGCCACAATAAACTCCCAGGAGTGGAAGGAGGAGGATCTTGTGCTCGATGTCATGCTTGGAAGGAGGAGGTGGCTCCAAGGCACGTGTCCAACTCTTCCCAAGACTGCTCCCAAAGGTGACACGGCACGTGGACAAGGGGAAGAAGGATCAGGTTTCTCTTCCCACTGCAGGCAAATAATTCCTGATGGGCTGAAGACTGAAATCACACAGCAAAAAATGCTCACCACCATCCAGTGGGAACGTGGATGGAGCCAGGCTGCCCTGCACCACCTCACCAGGAACGGGGCTGGAGAACAGCTTGAGAGTCACTGATGAATTACGGCCTGTCTCCTGCTGCAGACACTGCCTTAGCATCTGAAATGCATGATAGAGATCTGTCCTAAATGATCACTGACCTTCAAACAGGAGGGGGAAGAAAGCCAGACCCAACTTGGCAATATCTGCTCTGAAGAAAAAAAACAAAAAAAACCCAAACAAACAAGAAAACCCCAACCAAAACCCCCTACATTTAACTGGATTCTCATGAAAGATCACGTGTGCCACAAGAGGATAAATTTGGAGCATTCTTGGTTTCAGAGTGAATATTTTATATAAACAGACTAAACAGTATAGGAAAAATACAGTGCTGTGCACAACAGCAATGCTCAGTGAGCTAAAAAACCAGACTGGGCCAGATCTTAGTGATAATTCCCAGTGCAACCTATTCTTGAGTCTGAAGTCTCCTGAGAGATACCTTACATAACAGGAAATTGTGGATAATCGCAGAAAATACATCAAAGCCATTTCAGATATTTCTAACACAACATGTACTAAATGTTAGTGGAAGGGGGGGAAATAAATGTGCAGATTAGCATTTAGGGTTGTGGTGGGGATTTTTTTTTTTTTTTAATTATTATTTTGAGTTGGTTGGAATATTTCCTCCAGGAGCAGGGAGATTTTCCAGGGCGTGGAGTTCTGACCGGCCTGTGTGTTCCATCCTGCCCGTGTGATCTCCACGGGAGAGCACGGAGAGGGAACAGCCACGGCGGATCAGAGGCAGTCAGGGAACATTAACTGCATACATGCATAATTATTGCCACAGTGACCTGATGGAAATTTTGCAGGGGTTTCAGAAGGCGTGCAGAGAAGGCGAGGAGCAGAACCTTCCCTGAGCCCTTTTGTGTTTCCCTGCGCACGCTGATGGAAACAGGAATGGTAAATAATATCATGGATAGGTGTGAATTCACCACAGCCCCTGGAACTGCAGCGGGGATTTTCACAAGAGGGTAACTGAGTGTTTTGAAAATGGCAGAAGGCTGCATCAGACTGGGTGCTGTATCCATCCATTCCACGCAGGAATGTCTGCACAAGGAAGAGAATGCCAGGGTGAGGGACTCTGGCTCATCCATCCAGCCCTCACACCGTGGATCCATCCACCCCTCTCTCCATGTGTGCTGATTTTCTATGTTGTGGAAGTACTGTGGTAATATAAAGGCGGAAAAATTCAAATTTATTATGGGTTTTTTGGGTGGGTTTTTATTTTCCCAAGACGGCGCAGTGGTGTTAGAGCTGGGGACTGTGGGCTGTGGAGTTTCCAAACACGCTGGGATCAATGGCACAGAATCCACCCTTCCATGGTTTTATACCAGCCTGTCTCAGTCTAAGGTCAAACTGGAAAAGTTTCCTGACAAGAGCTGTAGGTCTGACTCTTTGCCTCGCTGCTGACTGAGCTGGGTGGCTGCATGAGTATAATAATACAAAGCAAAAAAACCCCTCTAACAGAGCAGGGGGGGATGGTAAAGAAAACCCACAAATTTAGGTTAAAAACAAAAGTTATGGCAACGCGAGTGCCTCTAAGTTTTGCAATAATCCTCCAGTACTTTTTGCATCCCAAAAGGCTCCAGATGTGACCAGCCACTGCGAAGTGGCGAGTTGTTTATCAGCATCCTGCTCCGCAGACGGGCACCTGTAATTCCACTCGCGCTTTGCATCAGCAGAATTAAGATATCCAGGAAAAAAAAAAAAGGGGGGGAAAAAAAAAAAAGCTCAGCCAAGGCAGGTTTCTGCGTTTTAAGGCACAAACAGGGACAGTGCAAAGCCCTGCCTGTCACCCTCAAGGTGAGGTGGGCAGCACCCGGCTCCTCCCAGGGGTGTGGGTGTTTCTCCCTGCTGGGTGTTGAGGGTGCCTCTGCCCAGGAAAAGAGTGAAAATTAATAAAATCCAGCCGCTCTCAGCACTGTTGTTAGTCACTGGGATTTTTTTCACCTCTTTCCCCAGCTGTCAGTGATGGTGGGGCTGGCCACCACCCACGGGCTTGCTGGGTACCTGTGCTCGGTGTGTTTGAAAACTGCCTAATTTCGGTCGTGTTCCCTTCCTGATCCAGCCTATTCACAGCTTCCTTTTGTTTCGGGGAGCAAAACTTCCTCTTGATTACTTCTTTCTAAAAATGAGTGCCACCTTCTTCTTCTTCATTTTCACAGGTGGTGAATTCGGTTGTTGATAGAAGCCACCAGATAAAATTCCTGTGCTCCAGGGGCAGATCTGTATTTTCAGAAAGTCACCTCCATGTTTGTGTGAAGCACCTGCCAATTAATATGCTTAAAAATATCACTGGAGTTATGTAAGATCTTTAAAAATCCTTCTGCTTCTTGACTCTGCGGCACTTCACCTATGACTAAAAGTCATCAAGCTTCAATGTGCTTTAAAATAAACTCAAAAACCAAGCAGCCCTAATTTAATAGAAGCAAGAAATCATTAACTCCTTCCTCTTGTGCAGGATTGTTCAAACCTGTCCATGTGGAGCACAGCCTGATCTTGGACTTATGATCTTGTGAATCTGTGTCCCTGGTGTGGCAGCCCCCCAACAACAGTGCCCTATTACATGTCATTATTTTATATNGAGATGGAAATGAACCTCTGGGGGCAAGTTGTGGCTTTTTTCTGGTGCCGTTTTGAAGGTGGGAGGCGAATGATTTTGGGTGACATGGGCGTCTGTGAGGAGTTACAAACACATCCAAGCCACAATGAGCATCAGGGCTGAGAAAACGTGCTGCTTATGGCACCTTCAAACACATTTAAACACAGTGGGATTTGTCTAATATAAATATTAAATCCTTCGTAGCACTGTTTAATATACAGGGTGTTAAAAGTCATAAAGGTTTTCTGGTTTAAAATTATAGAAGGTGCTGAAGGTGATGCGTGGTGTTTTCTCTTTCAGGAGCTGATTCGGGCTGCTGACGTTAATCAGAATTTTTCCTTTGTGAGCTCTGGACGAGGCTTTAAGGCAAGACTCATAAATAAACAAACAAATAGGTAGATAAAGCCTCTCCCTCCTTCCTCATTTGCCACCCATTTAGGGATTTTTAGGGCTGGAGCTGCTTCTGTTCGCCAGGTACCAGGAGCTGGGCAGGGCCTGCTCTTCCTGCAGCCTCGCCACTCCAGTAACCCCAAATATATTTAGACTGATGACTCGATTGCCTCATCAGAAAGATATGCGAGCAGGAATTGTCGTCTATCTTGTAAAAACAGTGCAGCACTTGTAGATGCATGTGTGGGGCTGTTAAAGGTTTTACAAGATGCACGGGAACGCGCGGCTGCTTATCTGGGGCGAGGAGGGAGCCCAGCACCACCAAAACCCTCCCTGAGCTCTGGGCTCAGCTCCGGGCTCCCTCCCGGAGGCTCAGAGCTCTCACATCCTGCACCCAGAGGTGAACACTCTGCTCAGTTCAGGGGGAAGATTTAGGAGCAAATTCCAGCTCCATTTACATCATTAAAATCCTAATGAGGCTGTAAATCAGGGTGAGAGCGTGGTCGAGGTCGATAGGGTTGGGTGGGTTTAAATGGCTGCAGAATTTGTCTGTTTTAGGTGGAAATACAGACCAGACGAGCCCAAGCAGAGCTGAGAGAAAAAAAGGTTTCCCTTATTCTTATTAGGGTCTGAAGGGAGTAACAGCAGCTATCAAATTTTGAGTCAGATTGTTTTGCTTCCTTCTGGAAAGAGATAACAGTGAAAATGTTTACTGTCCTAAATCACGGTGCCCAATAAAAAAATACATTAAACTGTATTTAATATAAGCCAAAAAATAGTTATGAAAGTTTGAAATTTTTTTGTTGTGGTTGACATATCCCTGATAGGGTAGTAGTAGTTAGAACTACTTTGTATACTTTGTATACTTCAGTTTACAATTTTCTTCAACTGTTAACAAAATCTGATGTATTTCCCCAGGTACACCACCATGATTACACTTTCCATTACTTCCCTTTTTTAAGCAAGCTCCAATATTTAAAATATTACATAATGTGGAATGATCTGGAAATGCATATGTTCGCTGAGAGCTTTGGTGTGAATTTGAAGTTTTAATTGATGTGTTTAATCAGTGTTTCAGAGTAAGAGGGCAGAGTGTGGAGGCTGACAGAGGCAGCCCATCCTGCACACCCAGAGCAGAGCTCCGGTTTCAGTGGAATTCTCCACCTAGCACAGCCCATGGAAGCAGCCTCTCCTCTGAGCTGCAGCCAACTTGTTTTTCTGTTCCTTAAACAGTCCTGCAGCACTTGCCAGGAAATGCAAGAAAATAAAATGACTCACTGAAACAGTAGTTGTTTCCATTGGAAATTATTAAAACAAATGGTAATGTTATCATATATTAACTTTAATATTAACATTCTGCAGCACAATTGTTTCCCATGACGAGTGGCAGCATCACAACAAGGACCATTTTGCCTTAAAAAATAATATTAATTTTGAGCTGATGCAAGTGGTGAGGTTGGCTAATGCAGCAGTGCTGACACAAGACATGGAATGACAGTCTATGGACCATGGAGAAAACCCACTGTCTGCTGAGCCAAGCTCACGTCTTCAACCTGCACACCAGCAAATCTGTGAGTTAATTGTGAGGCTCTTTGCTCACAGGCAGCGTTAATTCCATACACCACCAACATTAATTGTGTTTATGTTATTGAAACACAGACAGGATTATTATTATTTTTTTTTTTCCAAAACGTGAAGGAAGTGGTTCTAAAAGACAAAATTCCGGATAAGATTTCAAGGCTGCAAAAGAATTTGCACATAAAGGATTGCACTAAGCAGGATAACAATGAAATTATTGTAGGTTTTTACTCTGTCACAATCCGAGTTCAAATTTCTCTGTTTTCTTTGAAAACTGTGCAATATCTATTTTCTTGCATCACTTGATCTGCCCAGAGATATCAGAACGCTTCCCAGCAGCTGGAATACTGACCTTGGGAGTGGCTTATGCAAAGGGCAGCGTCCCAGGGAATGGAGAGACCTGGGGATCTGCACATTTGTGCCTCCCTGGAAGTTCAGTACCTGGAATTGCTGGGAGTGACGGGGAGATCTGTGGTGCCCTCTGAGCAGTTGTTGTTTAACCAGGAGCTGGTGGCTCCTAACTAAACATAAACCCACGTGTGGCCTGACGTCAGGGTTGCACAATAAAACATACATAAAAAACAGCAAGGCTGGTAATTAGGGTTCCAGTGAGAACCTTTGGGTCTGACAGCCTGAAATATACATGACATTTTTGAATTATTTGGTTAAATTGTGCAGTTTCTGTAAACAACCCCAACAGTAAACGTATTAGCTGAAATATTCGCACAAAGTAAACAAAAGGAGCACAAACACAGCCAAGTCAAACGCAACTTTCTTTCTTAGTAAACACTTGTGGGAGCATTTTAAAAAGGACATTTCTAGCTCTGCCTCGGTTTTTCAGGCCTTCCAAATACTGGTCTTTACAGAATTAATAAAGATATATAAAAGTACATCTGCTCCCACACAGCAGCAGAAGAACTTTTATAAAATAAAATGACACAAGGCAGCAAAGGCAAGAGTGAGTCTTGCCCTTTGTACCTGGACCCAAACCACCAGTTTTCAACCCCAGCCCCTTTTTGGCTGCTTTCTCCCCTGGAGATGCCCTCAGTAGAGAGAGAGGTGTACAAATATTCCTTGTACAGATATTCCTGAGCTGCTTTGCTGCTGGGTGTGCCTGGAAACCCACCCGTGCTGTGTCCACTGGGGCTGGTCAGCTCTGGCAGCCCTACAGCCTAAATATCCCCTTACTCACCCTCACTCCTCTGTTTGACACATCAGAAATTGGAATTATTGGGTAAATGTGTGAGTGGAGTGTCCAGTTTTTCATCACCAATCTGCCTTTTTATGACAGTTTGTGGAAGACGATGAAGAGATGGATGGGAGGGCGCACAAAGAACTTGCAATGAGAATTTTGGCACCTTTTGGTGCCAACCTGTCCCGAAATTCCCCGGCTCCGGGGCCGGAGGGAGGACACCTCCAATGGCAGATTGCCTCCTAGTGCCACGCTCAGGAAATGACTGAGAGGCGAGGAACCACGACACCAGGGTGTTTCACTCCGGATCCACCGCCTCAGTCACGAGTAAATCTCTTACTGTGAAATTTAACGCCTGCCTTTACAAATGGATCGTCATTTTCAAATAGGGAGTACAATTATTTTAAGTCCACTTAAAAAAAAAACCAAAACCAAAAACAAAAACCAAACCTAAAAAGGTGTTTTCGTCCACCACAAGAAACATTGTTTCTGGTTACTGTGATGAGTTAGGGAAACACCTTGTTTTAAGAAGTTTGTACCAGGGACATTCTGCATGTTTTTTCCTTACATCTAACTCTGGTTTAGCTCAATCCACCATTTGTTTTACTTTTCGGTGCAACAAGCCATTACTGTCTCTCCAGATGCATCACATACAGGATGGGAAAATAAAGAAAATATTTGTCCTGGTTCCTTCCCTTTTTCTCCTGAGGATGCCTTTTGGAACCACAGCTCCTCCAATCCTCGTCCCAGAGATGAGATCCACAGTCTCTGCTTCTCCTTGCTCTCTTGGCAGAAGTAAAGCCACTTTTTTATCTCCCACCCTTCAAATCTTCCAGTGGGAGCAGTCGAGCGAATTTCACACCTCACACAATTGCAGAGGCATCACGGGCACGCTGACAGCACTCGCCTCAGTTTGCTTCCAGGACGATGTATTTTTGGTAAGGAGTAGAATTTACAGTATATAAAACATATCGTTGGGAGCGAAACAGAGCGGCAGAAGGGAACATTTTTATATATTCCACTTCCAGCAGACGCTCGAGGAAACAGCAGAGGATGCCCAGGGTCTCCAGCAGCCTTGGACAGAGGATTGGGGCAGGGCCGGGTGTGTTTGCCGGGGCGGGATTTGGGCGCGGATCAAAGGGGGCACGACCACCCAAAACCACCTCGGGGGACACAGGAGCAACCTCACCTGGAGCTACCTCACCTGGGGCAGCCTCACCTGGGGCAGCCTGACCCTGGGGCTGCCCTCCGGGCCTCGCCAGCCCCGGGCACAGCAGCAGCATCGCACCTCGCATCTCCCGGAGCCTCCGGAGCATCCTCCGCCGGGGAGCACCGCGCGGGGCTCCGGACAGGGCGAGGGGGAGGAGGCAGCCCCGAGGGGAAAGGAAAGCAGGAATGTTAGGTACTAAAACCCTGACGGGGCTAACTGTGCCTGCAGAAATTGCTGGAATAGCTTCTGACCGCTCCGTGTGTCCCAATTCCCCCGGGATCTCCCAGGAGAGGCGCTTCCTGCGAAAGCTGCAGTGGGGAGGTCTGGGCAGGAGCACCACCAATAAAGAGAATTTTCACTCTGGCCAGAGCCTGAACAGATCAAACCCCTCTGTCTGCAAAGCCTGACACCGCACAACAAGCCACGGGAACCTCGAGTGTCCGTAGGAATTCGTGTTTATCTTTGGAAGGTCAAAACCCACCCCAGTTTCAGTTTTCAGCTGAGCGTGGGGAGGGAGTTGCTGAGGTTCAGCTCTTAAAAAAAACTGTAATAAAACTGTCTGGAAGAAGAAGTTTGACTCGCTCCCGCAGGATTCATTACTTCCCCGATAAATGCAACATGGCATTTCAACGTGTTTGTATTGTGACTTCACTAGCTTTTGTTATGTATTTGAAATATAATAATATTCGATAATAGTTCATGGCAGAGTTATTTTTAAAACGTATAATAGTGGCAGCATTCAGACATATTACAGACTTCATTTGAATGAGAAAAAGTTTATGATTCACTTGCCTTACAGAAATTGTATTTTACTGTCATTATCAAAATTACATTATTTAAGTACTGCACGATTTTCATACCAAATTATCTTTTCACAGGAGGGAAAAAAAAAATCACTGCGGTCAATTACAGTGTATTAAAATTCTGAACACCATTTTCATATTACATTACAAACACTCTTTGTGCATTGTTTCTTCGCTGTAGCTTTGCTCTTCCATCAGATACAACCCACGATGAGATACACAAAACTGGACTGAATTGGGAAGAACGTGCAGGAGATGTTGGTGCAGGGATCTGTAATGCTGAATGTGAATGTTAATCATCTGTGTTCCACCAAGCTTATCTTCCCATGGATTTCTGGCTGATTTTCCAGGTCCAGGATATTGATGGTGTTTTTTGGTGTGCACGGATCAGGTTATCGTGTTAGGGATGGAATGGCTAGGAGGGGGAACCCAAAGACAGGCAGTAAGAAGCTGCTGTTTGTGGAGTTGTAAATAGTTTCCAGCAGACATGTCTCTGCCTTCTCTGCTCAGCCTCAGAGCCTGGGGAAGGGGATTGGTTTGTCTGCTTGAACTCAGGGGTGGCTCCGACTGCTCCAGGTCAGTTATTAATGAGGAGAAGAAGGCTAATGGCAAGAGGAGGTGCTGACAGCCCAGCATTTATCCTGTGAAACCATGCAGTACCAGATAAAAACAGCGCTCATGTCGCAGGGACTGCAAAACCAGCAGTTTCCCAAACATATCTGAATTTAGCCAGACATTTTCCTTGTGTATATGTCACAAAAGACTGTGGTTGGAATAAACAGTAGCTAGGCACACAGTGCTTAATGTGCTACTCTGATTTCAGTGGCTGTAATTAATTAATTAATTAATTAATTAATTAAGAGATGACTCAACAGCCCAGCTGAACGAGCCACCTCTGCCTGCCTCATGTGGGACACCCCAGCTCGAGGGGGGAATTTCACCCCCATTCTCCTCCTTGGTTCTGTGGTGGGACTCTGGGACAAGCATTGTTCCTAAAATGCTGATTATTTGCCTGATTTGTTTTATTGGAGAAGCTGCACCATCAGCCAAAGAAAGATCAGGTGCAATAAGCAGGGGCTGGGGTGGAAAAGCTGCAGTCAAAGGGGCACCACAGGGCTGGTCTGTGAAACAGGGGACTGAAGCTGTGACCCGTGAGAGCAGCACAAGGAGGGATGATGTCCACACTGTATTTTGGGGATTTCACCCAAAACCAAACCCAAGGCTGGTCCCGTGGAGGGAATGCTGTACTGAAACAGGTTGGATGGGCTCGTAGGCTCTCAGATACGCCGAATTTCAGAGCATCACTGCACAAACATCCGAGGGTTTCTGGTCTCTCTCATCCAAGGAGAAGCTCTGAAGCCACTGGAGAGCCAGAGCTCCATTTGCCACGAGCCTGCACAACATCAGTGTGGGCAGGGCAAACAGGGGATGGACACGGAGTCATGCCTTGCATTTTTAATCTGAATGTGTGTGATGTCTGGGCAAGTGCTGAGAAATGAGAGTAACTGATAGCAAGGGGAACGCACAGGCAAACCTACAATGGGGATGGGAATATTTTGGATTATTCTATATGTTCTGTGTAGTGTCCACACACTCTTCCTTTTACCTGCTATTATTTTATTTCTAGAAATACTATAAATTAAATAAATTCAATATAGAGTGTTACTTTACTGCCACAAAATCCTTGTCACTCTGTGAAATCACAGACAAAAACAGGGCTCTTGTCCCAACACCATGGGAGGTATGTGATGTCTTGATTCTAAACAAAACCCAAGCTTTAATACAATTCTACAGGAAATAAAATTTTTTAGCATGTATAAAAAATCTTTTAACTTCTGGTAATTTAGGATGCGTTCCAATCCAACCATCCAGAAAGGCCAAATTATACATAATAAATGATTGTTGAGAAAGAGGTATCGCGTTATCTGTCTTGTCCATTGCAAATTATAAAGCTATTCTAAACCACAAATCTTGAGTTCTTACTCAAAGAAACTACTTACAATAATTTTACTGCAGGTTTTTACATAGCTGTGAGGACGTACGTCAGTTGGAAAGATGATAAAATGCTTTTAGAAGATCAAAAGTTATTTAAAAATTGATATTGCTTCATTGGAAGCAATATCTTGGAATTGTACTGGCAGGTCTTTTCTTTTTCCTTCAGCGTGGCCATAGGCTCAGCTCTGTGGCCTTTGGAGCCAGAAATAAAAACAGAAATGTGTTTTCTGGCTGAATGATGACATCAGGGGGGGCATAGCACAGCCCCAAATAGTGAAGGTGACAGTGAGATCCTGCTTCCTTCATCCAAGCCAAGGCAAGGCTGGCTGGGCTGAGGGGGTCAGGATTGGGAAAAGGAGATAACGAGCCGTAAGCAGGGATAATGGGGCCATCAGAAGACGTGGAAAAGGGAGGTTGAATATCATTAAAATCTTCCTGACAGTGAGCTCTATTGTGGCAGGGAATAATCCCAATGCTGGCTTCAACGGGAGCGCTGCCAGGGAAGGTGTCAGGAGCAGCCCTGGAGCCCATCCCAAGCCCACGGACCTTGGAGGGGACATCTCCTCACACTCCAGAGGGGTCCAGAGCAGGGAACTCGCACAATTCCCAGCTTTTCCCATAATTGCTGTGAGTGGTGGTGAGGTGCTTTCAGCACGGACAGCACACGGTGCTCCTGCTGAGGTTTAAGAGGCATCTTCCACATGGTGAAAACACAAAAAAGCTGTAAAAATCACCAATTGTGGCTGAGCAGCCAGGTGATCCCAGCCAGGGAGGCCACTGTGAAGAGCAGGGATATGGGACAAGGCCACGCTGGATGTCCTTGTGGCCCAGGGATGGTGGAGGTGGCAGCAGAAATCCCTGGTTTCTGTTTTCCTGCCACGGGAAGAAAGTCAGGGGAGCTGGGAGCAAGGAAGCGCCAGGCACAGCATCACATACTCAAAACAAGTGAGGAAACAGTATTTTTTTTTTTCTTTCCCATGCATCTTGTGTAATCCCTTGGTAAATAAACTGGATCACGTGGGAGCTGACAGCCCCTGCGTCTGCTCCCTCCTGACAGACACAACTTGCAGGATTATGAACTTTAGCTGCTACCTGGCTCCAGAAAGGCAGCAGACTAAATATTGGTGGGAAGTGCCTCTGCACGAATAATCTCAGTCATATGTTGATTTGTAGTGATTAAATGTGTTTAGTGCTGAACCTCAGTAAAGCATCACAAATACCAAATATTAAAAATCACGTTTTCCCAACAGCAAACATGCTTTTGCCCTTGTGTGAGTTCACTGCACCTGGGAATTTTTTTCAGCAAGCTGTCCAGCCCTCCAGCCTATCCACGTGTTTTATACTCTGCCACACACTGATGTGGAAATATCTGTCTCCCAGTAAAGTTTCTGTAGCTCACTGGTTGAGTTGCTGGTGGGAGAGAGGAAAGGGTGAAGGGAGGGAGGCCTAAAGCTCACCCACTTTTATTCACTAATACATGCACCACAGTCAGTGAGAGGCAGAGGTCTGCAGCACCCATCTGAGCCTAATAAAGCCAGATTAAATAAAGTTCCTGCAGTTTTTTGGGTACGTTTATTAAAACCTCAAGATCTGTGTGTGGGGAGAAATGAGGGCACACCTCCTCAGTTTTTACCTTGCAGCCCTCGCTGGCCTGTGGCAGGTCTGGGGAGGGTTTACCCAGCCACTACAGCACTTTGTGATTCCCTCAGTTTAACCCAAAGCACAAGGACACAGTGACAGCAGTTTCACAGCTGCTTTCTGGCATTTGAAGTCTTGTGCTGTGCTCCTCTGCATCTCCTCCTCTGTATCCCTGAATAGTGTCCCCCTCTTCTTACTCTGATGTTTCCGAGTTTGGTTTCACTTTGGGTTTCCACAGCTCCAGCACAAAGTCTGTCCTTACCCTGTGTACATCCTCAGGGTGTAATTTTGAGGTCACTAATTGAATTTCAACCGGATTTTCAGAATTTTTCTAATTTTCAACAGAATTTCAAATCATCACCCTGCCCTTGAACATGACCTCCACTTGCTGTTATCTTCAGAGGAGAAAAACTTTTTGTATTCTATCAACTAAGCCATTGCTAAAAACTGCTGTACAGTATTGGGCTAGATAAGAACCCCCAGTGTGAAATCCCATTTGATAATCTGTTTCTACTTCGATAATGTGACACCTGTGCTCTCCAAACACATTTTCAGTAAGCTGATTAGTAATTTCATGTTTCCCTGCCTTGCACACAAGGGCTCTGTGGCGCAGTGACACAAACCCACTGAAGCCAAAGTTGTGCCATGTCCACGGCTTGCTCCTGCTCTTAATGGCTGTGACTCTGTCACGGAACAAAATCAGTTTGTTTTGACATGATCTACTCCAGATTAATTCATCTTGGCTGCTGCTTGTCTTGGTGTTGTCTTCTGGATGCCTAAAAATATTCTATTTCATTGGTCCACAACTTTGTCCCTTGATTTTCTTCTTCCTACTACAATGCCTTTAAAATGCCTAGTTGTATTTAATATCTTTTTTGTCCTGGCCTACTCTTTTCTTCTTCTTTTGTTTTT
>VWZT01003111.1:30387-46787 GCA_013397055.1 Pachycephala philippinensis | reverse complement strand
AAGGAAAAACCTGAGCAGGGCTCGGCTGGCCTCCAGCAGCCGGCCGGGTCCGTGTCCGGGTCCGAGCCCGAGCGGGACGGGCCCGTGCGGTCTGCTCGGGGCTCTTTCACAGAGCCTGCAGAAGGGAACACTGAGAGGGATCCCATCAATCCATACACACACCTCCGAGGGCTGCCAGAGGATGGGGCCAGGCTCTGTTCAGTGGGGCCAGGGACAGGATGGGGAGCAGTGGCCATAAAATAAAGCACAGCGAGTTCCAGCCCAGCAGGAGGAAGAACTTGTGTCCGTGGAGGGGCAGAGCCCTGGAAGAGCTGCCCAGGGAGGGCCTGGAGTGTCCCTGTCTGGAGCCATCCCAGCCCCAGCTGGACACGTTCCTGTGTCCCTGCTCCAGGGGACCCTGCCTGGGCAGGGCTTGGGCTGGGGGAGCTCCAGAGGCCCCTTCCAACCCCAGATATCCTGGGATTCTGGGGTTCTTTGCAGCTGCCGATTTCCAGAAGCATACAGCTCTGCTTCCACCCTGTGTGGGAGCTGTGCACTCCTCACGTTTTTCACTAAAGGTGGTTTGCAGCCCATCGTCAGGGCTGGGGTGCTCGGGGAATTGCAGAAGCACCTGCACTGTCTGTTTCCTGCTTTTCCCGTTTCCTGGCATCCAAGAGGCACAGAGCGGCAGAGCCTTGGGTTAACTGCTGTTGAAAGTAATGTGTTTCAGGTGCTAATAAATAATTTCTGTCGTGGGCAGACAGGATGGTGATGTGACTGAAGGTCAGATACTGAAAAATAATGAGCATTGCATGAGGTGCTGTGTCACTTGTATTTCTTGTTAAGTAGAGGTGTGATCTGGTTGTAATAGTTACAGGTTATTGTTGTGATAGCCACTGACAGGACAAGGGGAATGGCTTTAAACTGGAAGAGTAGGTTTAGAGTAGATAACGGGAAGGAATTGTTCCCTGTGAGGGTGGGGAGGCCCTGGCACAGGGTGCCCAGAGAAGCTTTAGCTGCTCCATCCCTGGCAGTGTCCAAGGCCAGGCTGGATGGGGCTTAGAGCAGCCTGGGACAGTGGAAGGTGTCCCTGCTCATGGGACAAAGATGAGCTTTTCCTTCCATCCCAAACCATGCTGATTTAGTGGTTTGTTTGTGGTGCTGCAGTGCTGCCTGCTGTCCACAAACACATTAAACCGGCTCTGTTTATGACACATCCTCACTGAAATGGACAAGGGGAGAGGGGTGCAAGTAAAAATAACCAAATTCTCTGAGAAAAAAATTTTTCTTTAAAACCCTGTGAGAAAACCCTTTGAGGGATAGGGAAGGTTTTGAAGCCATATTTTTGGGCCACAAAGAGCTGTACTCCACTAATAAGGAAATACATGTTGAAAGTGCAGCTCTGGGCTGCCCAGTACAGGGAAGACACCACCCTACTGGAACCAGTCCAGCAAAGAGACCCAAAGATGTCTAAGGGCATTTGATATACGAGGCAAGGCTGAGAGAGCTGGGATGTAACAGCCTGGGGAAGAGGGAGATCAGTGGGATCTTCTAAGTGTCCATAAATACATGATGGGAGGGAATAAAGAAGGTGGAGCCAGACTTTCTTCAGAACTGTGCAGCGACAGCACAAGAGGCAAACAAGCACAAACTGATAGATAAACGTTTTCAGTTAAGCAGAGGAAAAAATATTCACTGCTGTGGTAATTGAGCACTGAAACAGGTTCCTGAGAGAGGCTGTGGCATCTCCATCCTTGGAGATGATCAAAACCCAAATGGAAACAATCCCCAGCAACCTGCTGCAGTTGACACTGCTGTGAGTGGGGGGAATGGACCAGACAGCCTCCAAAGGTTTCTTCCAGCCTCAGCTGGTCTGCATATCCATGATTCCCTGATGGAATTTTAGAAAAGTCTTCGTTTTATTTAAAGCAATAGTTTTTTTCTCTATGCTTTGTTGTTTTACTATTAATTTGCTATAAATTAGTGAAATTTTTTGTATTCTTTCTGTCTGCCAGCACTAACATTCAGTTTGCTCTGCAGGTATCCTGTAGCATGGCGGGTGAAGAAGACTTCTTTCTGGAGGAGAAAAGATTCAAGCAGTACTGTGAAGACTTGGTTAAACATTCACAGCAGATAGGAGATGGCTGGGAGTGGAGAACCAGCAAGGTAAAACAATCAGACTGTTAACTTTTAGATACCCTTGATGGACTTTTTGAGCTGTTGACAGCCACCACAGGCTGGAACATCCTTTAACAACACAGGAAACACATTTTTTACACAGCTGGTCTGAGACCATGATAGTGCATAGGTGTGTTGACATGAGGGTTTAGGCCAGTGCCTGCATTGAAAAGGTTTTGGATCTCTGAATCAATCCCTGGCCGATCAATCACAACCCTTCTTCAGCTGTGGGCAGGACCAGACAATGAATATGGTGTCACTGTGAAACTCAAGCCCTCATACTCTGGGTATCTGCTTGTGGTTTTATACCCAAGGTTCACTTTAACCCTTTAGGCTGAAACAGCACACAGTCTTTGTTCTAGATCCTTGGCTTGGTATTTTCATTACAATACCTGCCAGTTGCATACAGCAGCCAGAAGTATCTGCCACTATTAATGATCAGTTCTCATTATTTGCTGCTTCTCCATAACTTTCAAACCTCTACAATAATAATTACATATTGTTTCTAGGTCATTAATCAAAATTTTAAATAGCACAGGGCTAAGACTAGTCCCAAAGGACCCCATTAGAATCACTTCTTTTATGGTGATTTCCCCATTTTTTAAGTTACATTTGAGATCTGTGAATTAATAAATTTTCATCCTATAGCATGTGTCAGATAAATGTGGGATTATTTAAATTTTTTTTTTAATTTCCGCTTGTGGAATCAACAGATATTTTAGGAAATTCTAAGCATGTATACTTCCAACTTGTATATTCATCAACCAAACATGTCTTTTGAAATTACACTGACAAATTCTGTTTTCTTTAAGAAAAATGCATTTTACTGTACATATTTTTTCATTTACTGAATTCCGTATGACTTTTTTTATTTTGCTCGGGATAATGTCAGACTAATATGTGTATAGGTACACACGTTAGCCAATATATGTATTATAGTGTGTAAATATGTATTGATACAGTATATAAAGATGTATTGTTACAGTATATGAAGATGTATTGGTACATTCTGGCTTTCTCCGGAATGTAGGTTTTCATGTTATCTTTTCTGTGTTTTCTTTCTATTGTAGAAAACTTGCTGCTCTAGTTTTGTTTTTTTTGTTTTTTTTTTTTTTTTTTAATTTAATGGCATTAGTGGTTTCCTGTGCTTTCATGAATTTTGGGGAGAAAAGTTATGCTTTTTCCAGTGTGTGCCATCATTTTTATGTATGTAGTTGTGCATTTGTATTTGTAACCCTTTCATCACAGACAATCAGAATTTCAGTAAGAAGGAGGACCTTGAACTTAGATTTGTTCTGTTTAGGAGTTTTTAAAAGAGTGCAAATATTAGCCAAGTGTTACAATGCACCCTTTCTTGCAGAAAACCATTTGAAACTTTAGATTTCAGTCCAAGGCTATATTTGTGAGGATTTATTCAACAAAGAGAGATGCTCTGAGCCTCTACTGGGAATTTAATACATGGGTCAAAGTCTGAACTTTCTGTGAAATAAGAAGCTTTGCTGGAAATAGCAGAATGAGATAGATTTTTGTTCTCATATAAAAAAATTCTAAGAGGGCTGTTTTCTTTTTTTAATGGGCCAAGTTGGCGACTCTGTGATTTTAGTGTGTGATAAAAACCTGGCCATGGACACCATCCATTTATAGTGTGGAGTCTGGGAAGAAAGATTTTCCTCAACAAGATGTCTCATTGTCTTTTTTTTTTTTTTTTTTTTTTTTTTTTCCACCAGTATATGTGTTGTGGGTAGTTTGGGGCACTCTTAATTTTGCTGATGTAATGCACTTGGATCCCATTCCTCATTCCTGACTCACGTGAATAGACCCATTGATAGCAGTGAGACCACACAAGTGAACCAGGCTGGTGGAACTGTGTTCCTGTGTTCCCGTGTTTTCTGTGGAGATTAAATTTAGATGATGAAATACTCATTGTTCTCGTGGAGCTGGCTCTTGGTGCATAAGCTCACATGGCCCAAGCAGAAGCCTGTATTTATAGCTGTAAGTGAAATGTTCTAAATGATGTTATTTTTATAATGTGTTTCCTTGGTTTGGGTTGTTTTTCCACCGGAAGAAAGCTGTAAAAAAGCCAAGAGCACCTCTACTGCAGGAGCTGGTGGAGCTGAACTTGGGTGCTGCCGTTAGGGATGGATGGTTAAATCTTGCTGTGGAGGTCGAGATTTAACTAAAGCAAACGAGGCCCTGGTTGCTCTCTGCTTTACATTTGTTTCATATTTAGAGGGGTTAGTCCAGGTAATCACACTGAAAGCTGCAGTAGGAAGGCACTCCCTTTGCACAGTATGGGGACCGAGGTTGTGGCTAAAGCTTTGATTTATAGGGGTGTAGAAGTGTACAGAGTCCAAAACACTGCGGAGTGCAACAGGAGGGATGCTCCTCCTTCCCGCCTCCTCTGACACACAGCTACAAAACACAGGGACTGCTGGCTCCAGGTCTGCCTCCATCCATCCGTGTTTTTTCATGGCACTCACAGAATGCAAAGGCCGTGGCGTCTGGCTGCACTCCTTGGGGGGAAGAACCGGTTCAGGGAGGTGGAGGCTCTGTCCAACCCTGCTCTGGCAAAGCTCGCTGTGCCGTGGGGCATTCCTCCTCTGTGGGTGGCTGCAGTGCTTCCTCTGCTGCTCTCAGTGGGACAAATACCTGTGCAGGTATCTTTACTCCTGGTGGGAAGCTCCACGAGGAGACACTTGAGAAGCAAGGAGACGCTTGAGAGTGTGTTGAGAGTGAAAGAAGTGGATTTTCTATCACCGATTTAGGCTCAGTTTTTCTTTCACCATTCTCTGCGCACTGGATTCCTCCCTGCACAGGCTGCACTTGGCTCTGCAGCCACGACATGCAGAAAGTTTGGTGGGTTCATGCTCGTAATGAGATTTATTGAGAAAATAAGACGTGCAGTAGGAGAAGTTGTGAGCAGTGTAATTGCCTATGGTGTTATTCATGCTTAAAAATCAATGGAAAAAGTACATCTAGAGAGCATTATCCTTTTCTTTATGTGTGAAACTTGATCAGAACAAAGTAAACAAGTAGCTCAGTAGATTTTGGAGGTACATTTAATCTCCAGTGTCTTTGGAAAGAGAGAACTAGTGTGTCAGTATAAAATCTGTGATGGTTTAAAGGTCAAAATAAACGGCATAAACTGTGTCAGCAATGACAGATTAACCAAAGAGTTAAATCATAGTTAAATTTGCAGTCTTGTCAAGTAATTGAATGCTACGTTAATGAATTTTGTAGCGAGAGTGTTTTGAATAGAATCCTTTTTCATCAGATGTTGTGCATATGCTCTCTGTTTGTCTAAAATAAAATGTAATGAAACAGCTAATAAACCCCCAATTTATTTGTTTCGTTTGAGAAATAAATTCTCAACATGGAACTACTGTTCTTTGTGTTCTGTACATGCTTTCTCCCTTTCAGAGTGTACCTGTTTTTAAACGTTTTCTCTCCTTTTGCTTCTAATTAAGAAAAATAAAATGTGCAGGTAGACAGGCCAGTAATGCAGGAAAGCTCCTAAACCTTTCTTCTGCCGCTCTGGAATTGTACAAGGGCCCTTTACACCTCTGGGCTGTGTGGCCTGGGAAGCAGAATGATAAAATGGGAACTGGAGAAGGCACAGCTTCATCTGTTTTCTCTTACATTTGACCTCAGAGGTGATCAAGAGAAGGAAACAAGTTGTGACTCCGCATACATAAATTCTGAAGTGGTTTTGTTTTGTTTTGTTTTCAGAACTTTGTAAAGTTAGAGGGGAAAACAGAGCAAAACCAAACCAACCTCGCAAGAGTTGGGAAGTTAATCGTGGCATTGCATGAATGCGTTGAAGTAGGTCAAAATCGTTAATAACTCCTCGTCTCCTCATCACCTTGGTGCACTGCCTTCCCGTTCTTTGGCACTTATCCTGATCCCCAGGGAGCAGTCGTCTTAATCCATTAATAGCTGTATTAAACTTCATTTTTGCTGTTCAGGTCCTTGACTTCCTTCAACACCAAGAGCTGGTGTAAACTATCTGTGAGAAGGTGCTGAGGAGCACTGCAGTCATCGGTGCCTATAAAAAGACTTGGAGCCTGTGCCTGAATACCATGCTCTGTTTATTTTCTAGAACAGTGGAGGCATTTACCATTTTGGTTACAGAAAATTTCTTTTTTCTTTCTCTTTTTCTGAACACAGGACCTTGGTGATGGTTATCTTAGTAAGACACACTTCCAAGTAAGAAATAGACACATCCCACCAGACCTCAAGGAGAAAAACAATGATAACACTGAACCAACATTATTTGCACATGTTGAAGTAAGTACAGATTTTTAAACTTATGTGTTTATAAAATAAATAATAAAATCAAAAACCAGTATGCTAGTAAGTCCCTCCAGCAAGACTTCAGATCTGAAGTTATCAGTGGCTTTTAATTAGTTGTCCTATAGTTACAGGAAGACTAATTAATACGCCTCGTTGAGGTGTACAGCTATATTGGTGATGAAAATTGGGAAGAAATGGAAAAGATTCCAGCATCCTTTATGTAGGTGTTCTCCTCATAGGATAATATTTCTTAGCATTTTGATTCACTAACATTAAGGAAACTTTTTTTGTGTGTGTGTTTGGAAAAAGATTAAACATGAAGTTATTTATCTTAGAGGTAAATGTTAGTTAAAAGAATTAAGGCAACTTTGAGGTTAATATTCACTTGAACTGATATTTATTGAAGAAGACTTTTATACTCAGTGGTGACTTTTCTACTGTGGAACTGACTTAGAAGACTGAGCAATTTTTTGAAACTGGTGGCGGGCAATGAAATGGCCTTGGTGTTCCTGAAGGAGAATAAACGTCTTCCTTCCAGAAAATTAAAACTGTTCATTAAACTCTGGTTGGACTGATCTGAATAATTATTTGCTTGTTTGAGTCTGCATTAGACCTCCAGATTATTGACTAATCAGGATATAAATGACAGGGATTCCCTCCCTTGTTACATTGTTACCATAAATAAGAAAATAAATCTTGGGTTATAATAGACTGAAAGCAATGTATTCTGTATATTATAAGCTATTGAATAGGTGGATGTGGTATACTTTGCAGTTACCTTTTCTGCAATTCCTTTCCTTTTTTCATCAGCACTCTGATTGCTTTTTTTCCCCCCACAGAGACTGGTACATTTAAGACATTTCTGGTCTGAAATGACTATTCTTTTGGCCTGGTTTCTGAAGGAAATGGCACTTAAAACAATTGTGCTATTAGTCTGTGATACAGTAATTTCTACTGATTTTTGAGCTCACTCACAGGTTTCAGCTGCATTTTAAAGAGGGATAGAGATCTAAGTAATTTAACGAATAGCTGAAGCATTTTTCAAGTTTTCCTTTGAATTGAATTCTAGTATTTCATAAAAAGAAGGCTGATATCAATGCTTCAGGGGTTGTTATTTAATTGTCACTAACAGCAGTGTTTGTATACTTCAGTCCTGACTTGTAACAACAGATTACTGTTTATATTGAAAATTGCTTTTGATGATTGTGACCTTTTTTTTTTTTTTTTAATAATGAATCAAGTCTTCATTACAGAGTGCACTTTAAAAGAACATCTGTAAAAAGCTATTGAGTCCTTCTTCTGGAAAGAAGGTGTCAGTTACAGAAAATGTCATAGAACAGACTTCAGAGTCTCTAACATACTGAAATGGAGTCTTACATACACTGAAATATTATTATAAATAATACACTGAAATAAGATTTCAGGCTGAGCTTTGTGATTTATCAAGATAGTGAAGTGAATAGTCCTTGAGATATTTTGAAAGATTTCTTTGTTTTGAGCCACAGTAACGTGCAGGTTGGAAGGAGTCTCTTTGAGAAGGAGCCTTTGTACCTGCCATGTAGGAGCAGTAAAGATGAAGAGTGAAGCAAGAGAAAGGTCTTAGGAAATTATGGAGAGTATAAAACCATAAGAAAAAGAATTAATTTCTTCTCCAAAATATTCAGTGCCTAATGGAGATGATGTCAAATTTACATTCTTCATTGAACTGAAGGGTAACCAGACTGTTAAAGTTATTTAATCTATCAAATAGGAAAATGAAGTTTGCTGTGGATATGTAAAGTAAAGCTGTGTGTTTAAGGAAGATGAAAATGGTGACTGTAGAGGGGTTACATTTTCTTAAGCACAGTAGTTCCTGTGTAAGACGCATGTTCTTTTTCACAGATATTGAATGCTAGAGACCAATTCCACTCTAATAACAATCTGTTATTTGAATAGGTGTTGGGTTTTGGGTTTTGGGTTTTTTTTTTTTGTTTTAATATATGTTGTACCATAAATCACTTGGTATTATGGAATTACTGCAATCTGTTTGAATAAGTTATTGAAATACATTCTGATGAAAAGCAAAAGTTGTGGTCTTGGTAGAAGTTGGAAAGGTTTCTTCTGGCTGTATGCATTTATCTTTTTTTCCCCAGAAAATTAATACATTTTCTTTTTATATATTTGGAGCTTAAAGAAGCTCTGAATAAGAAATTAAACTCATTTTGGAAAAAAATGGCGGTTGACTGATAGTTGGATATTTCACAATTTTCAGTTCCAGAATTACTGTTATGATCTTGATTTTTCTATATTGTATCTCTATTATTTGTATTTTATTGGAATATTTCCATCTGTCTAATCTGATCTCCTCCAAGGTGTGGTAGATATGATGCGTGTACCTGTAATAATATAATTAACTAGGAACAGTAAGAAAGGGAAAATACGGAAATTAAGATCTGAGTAATCAACATTCATTGTTAGGAACAACCATTGTTGACAAAAATAAAAAGACTCTGTAGTGTGGAATATGCCAGGGCATAAGAAGCCAGGAGATTTTCCTCTCCTCACCCTGGAAATCCAGTTCAAAGGTTAGAAATAGAATGTTACTTTTTGCAGACAAGGTGAAAATTCGGAGGAAAATCAGAGAGTGATTTTTGAAGTTGGGTGAAGTCATGGAAAAGTTATCCATAGTGAGGATTTAACTCCTGTGTAGGTGACTGAACTCAAGACACATTGAGAGGGGGTGATGTAGAATAAATCATAAATATGTCCTGTTGTTGTGGGGTACAGTTAGTATGATGAAACTGCAGAGAGGCAAAATTATTATTGTTCTACTCATTTTTAGTCTGTGAAGAGACACTGAAATCTAATGAGACGATAAAGAAAATACACAAACAGCCTGAAGTAGCTTTATTCGAATAGGAAATAGATTATCAGTTATGATAGTATTAAAAATGTGCTAATCTTATGGGATCTACTGGAAACGTGACCAATTTACTTGGAGTTTGTTTCACCTCATTGATCAGTATGGACAGTTAATGTTTCCAACTTTCCATCTCATTGACTGGTGTCTAAATATCAGGAGCCTTCCTGGTGAAGGAGTGATGAATAGCTTCATATTCTGGTCTTTTCCACAGAGCAGTCTGTATTATGTGCTGGTTCCATTTATACAAGTTGTGTTTTCATCTGAAAACCAAGAATAAAATTCTATGTGGGTTTCTTTCTGCTTATTTTAGATATCTGCAATACAGAGCTTGTCACTTAAATCTTTGTTTCAGCCTGAGGAGGTAAGAAGGCATTTCTGGGTATAAATCAGTTGACCTATTTTAGGTGTCTCCTGTACTAGAGAAGATGAGTCTAAAAGTGTGTGTTTTTCCTCAGGGGTGATCAAGGGAGGCTCCTGGTTAACCAGGCTGTAGAAGCCTGCAGATTGTCATGTGAGCCCCATACAACAAAACGTGGCTCTGGGCTCCTTAGAGCAGTGGGAATTTGTGCTGGTGACTTCACTGAGGCCGAGATTTCACTTTGATGGTGAGGCTCTTACTTGGTGAAGGACTGTGTTTTGTAAAGTAGCAACTTAGAGACAGTTTAAGAAAGTTTGTCTTTTTATACTTGGCAGTGTCTCAGTTGTCAAGCTGTTTATCTTAATGAGGTGCCTGGGGATCCTGTCTCAGGCAGATCCTACTTGTCCACTTGCCATCCTCCTAGGAAAGGATTCACACTGTTCTTCTGGTACCCCATCCTCTGTTTTTTGTGGTTTTAGTTTAGTCAAGATGTTTATTTCAACGTCCTGATTGGTAAACAGAAACTACTAATGACATGTGACTGATGATAAACTTTAGGCCACGTTGGTGGAGGACGCCCTTCTGACAGTGAGATCAGATTCAGTCCCTTGGATATGAGCTGAGGAGTCATAAACCTTTTAGAGTCTCTTCCAGCAGAATAAAAATAGCCTGAGATGCAAAGCAGAGGACAGATAGAAACACAGGGGCGCCATTTGAAAATGTTTAAGTTGCCATTTTGTTCTGGTTAAATTTTTATTGAATCAGTTGTTGTCTTTCTGAGCTGTTCTGACTTTATGCCAGCTGAGTGTCATCTGTACTTTTCCACAGACAGCATAAATCTTGTGTAACCACCATAAAGCGTTCTGGCTAATTCAACAACAATCTTCAGTATGTATTCTCTCTTGATCCAAATCAAATCTGTCCTCCCAGGACATCTGTCAGGGTCTTTATCACTGAACATGGGACTGTGTCTTCTTTTCTGGCAAGACAGAACAGTTACATACATTATTGCATGAATTGTTGATAAGGTGAAAAATACTGTGCAAGATTCAAAGTGAAGGTAGTTCTCCTGCCTCAGAGCTTACACTCTGAAAGAGTAAAATGGGAAAATCTGGATTCACTTTATGTATTCTTTTTGTTTGTTATTCAAATAGCCCAAGGGAAGCAATAACTTGGAGTAATAATTCTCAGTGTGTGGTTTGTCTCAGCTCCTCTGGGTATTGCAGAAGAAGTGAGTCAGCATGGAACCATTCCTGGAGCTGGAGCCATTGGCACTTTATGAGGGAGTGGGCAGGTTGGGAATGCTGAAGGTCTGTTCATACCTGATACTGCCTTTGGAAAATGAGCACTGAACCCCAACAAACACGCTGGTGAAGTTAAGCTTTTGCTGTATTGTGGGCTCCACCTTTGCTGGCAGCTGTTCACGAGTGTTAGTGAAGATCTGCCTGCTGGGGGATGTGGGAACGAGTCTGACATCTTCCTTAAACGTCGTAATTCCATAATTTGCTGTTCAGCTGTGCTTTTAAGTTTGTAGCAAATAGAAAACTACAATTTTTAGCAATTATTAATAATTTTTTCTCTAAACAAATGCAGTATTTCTACAATTGGGAACAACTCCTTTTTCTTTTTTTCTGTGCAAAAATAAATAAGATGAACACAGTGTAAACATTTGCATAACCACAGTATTTGTTGGATGGTTAAGTGAAAACCCAGCAAAAAGTGCTTAAGGAGAAAAAATGTAAATACACTTAATAGAATCCAGCACTCACTGCAGGAAATAATGGAAGTACCTTAGTAAAGAGGGGGAAAATCAAGTATTACATACCTAAAACATCAGCTTGTAGTGAATGTTTCGAGCTCAAGAGCAGTGGAGTTGCTCACGTACCAGCACCATTTTCAAATGCCACGTCACAGAAATGAAACCCCAATGGAGACCTGTAAAAAATAACTCAAGAAACCACTTATGCTGAAGAGTTCTAAAGTGTGTTGCAAAACGCAGTGAAGATCCTTGTGATTTTGCTTAAAAATGTATTAATCTGAAAGTAGAATTAGCCTTTATTAAACCACAGGAAAATATTCCAGTGTGGATTTTATTAACTGTTGTCTACGTGGAAAGGCTTGGCAAAATAACGGCATTGTTTAGAAATATCCAGGCTGGAAGAAACTTTGGTGTAGACATTGCACCCCTTCCTCGAGCTGGAGAGCCCTCAGAACAAGAAGAGTGGTGACAGAAGCCACCTGAGTCCCAGTCCTGCTTTTGGGCTCCTTCTTTGATGGGATACCTGAGTCTTCAAGGAGGACCTTAAATGCTTCTGCTCCTGTAAAGTTCTGGAGGCACGGGAAGTTTTTGTCTCCCACACACAGACCTTTGTGCATCGTTTTCTGCGTGTCACGTTGGAATCCTGGCAAATCTTGTTAGCAGTAGTTACATTTAGTTTCCAACAGCTTTGATGACATGCTGTTGGCTTGACTGTCGTTGTGGGTGGTGGGACCCTGATCTGAATTCTCTATCTTGCACATTCTTTGATTGCTGTTCTGTTTTACCCACTAATAACTTTCCACAAATCTTAGGAGATACATCAAAAGCCAGTATATAAACTAATTATGACGCTTTTGGGAGAGCTGAAGGAGCACTTTGTGTAACCTCCAAAAGTGATTCATTTTCTGTTTAGATGTTAGCGTGGAGCGATTTCAACTTTTTATCTGCCATCTTGGTATTCAGAGCTGTCACTTAATATTAGCAAATAAATGCTACATCAGACACAGGAAAAGATGCTCTAATTCAGGTTTGGTAACTGAATGTGACAGTTTAGTTGGAGTTACCATGGTTGAAGGCGTGATGTCATTCCAGCAGAATGTCTTTCTTCTGCAGTAAATAAACCTTCATTTCCTGTGGAGCACACACTGAGGCTGTGGGAAGTGAGGGTGGTTTTCCCAGAATCTGAACTTTGAGAGAGTAGTAATACCAGTGACAAAACTATTTATAAGCTCACCCTTTTATCCTGGCGATCCTGTGTTTTAGATATTAAAAAGGGGTAGAGTTGTTTTGTTTCCATTTAGTGCATTTTCTCACGACGTCTAGAAAGGTGTTTTGAAAAATATGTATGGTGGTTTTAGAGTATCTAGACAAGATCAAAGTCAGAGTAAAGTATTTTGCACTTTTTAAATTCTTCAAGTTAAAATTTAATTAAATAATTCTAGTTTGATTTAATGTCATAAATGTACATTATGGTGGGGTTTCTTTGTACATTAAATCATTATAATGAGATTATAAAAAATAATCTTTAAAAATTGTGCCAGAGTGGACTTGAACTGTGGTTGTCTTCCCACAGTAAATGGTGTTAATTTACCTTAGAACTGTGTGTAATTTCATATACAGCAGCAGTATCAGAGATGTGTAGACCACACAGTCACTCATCTACGTAGACTGTGTGCTTCCCCTCTCAACTTGCTGGGTTAATATGATTTTTTACAAGTCTTGGTGACTCTTCCATCAAATGTTTTGATGCTTGGCATATCTTGATAGCTGGGCAAAGCATCAAGAGATCCCAGCTTCTGCAGTTTTATCAATGGAAAGACATGTGAGAAATTAAAATCTGTTTTTCTGTTTCCAATTTAAAAAATATTACTGCTGTGGTTTTAATAGGAGAGACAGTTTTGAAAGAAGAGATTTTTCCTTTGTTGTATTGTTCACCCCTTCCCTCTCCCTCCTTTTTTCTCCTCCAGAAAATGTTCAAAATGAGCTGCCATGAATGGAGGAGATACTGAAGTGATGGCCATATCAACAGTGCTTATGTTGGCACATTTGGCCACACCTTGGCTTCCTTTTATATTATTTAATATATTGAAACTAATGCATGTTGTAACACAGCACAACTGTGACATCTCCTAAGCATCGCTGTATGCCTGGGGATAACGGGAATGAAGAGTTTGGGGGGATCTAAACTCCCCAAATTTTGTGCATTTTAATATCAAGACGTGCTTTAGGATGCAGTAGAACATGATTCATATTGGTCGTAGTTGTTCAGAGTTGTTCAATACACACATTGCAAAAGGATTTTTCTCCAAAAAGCACATGCATTGAGATGTGATGTTAAATATCATAGAAGGATTAATGTTGCCATTCTGGCGTTCCTGAAGGCAAACCTCCAGTGTGTTTGTAACAACCTGACCGTGCCAGGTGTAGATAAATTATATAGATAAATATGCATTTTCAAATACTTAATGACATTAACTTACGGACGAAAGACATGACACTGTAGTATTTGTCAATACTGTTTTACCACAACAGAAACAAAAATCACGATCTGTTCAATTGTTAGCATTTTACTTTTAACGGTGAACCTCAAAACAAGTCGTGTTTCCAGCCTCACGTGTATGCCTGCCTTTGTTTCTCTTAAATTAAATTTTACTGGTTCAATGTTACGCTCTAATTTTCTGGGGATGCTGATGCTCATCTGTATTGGAACAATGCTTTTATTTTGGCCAAGTGCCTGTGTTTTTAGCAGTGTCATATGATTATCTTTCAGCGTGTTTGGATTGCTTGCCTGCAGCACACAGGTCGTGTTGGCTCGGAGTGAATATTGCAGATTTAGGGCCTCAGATTGGCTTCCTGAGAACCAGGCAAAATGGCCAAACTTCCATATGTTGCTGCTTTGTGGAAAATTCATGGTTATTGTCCTTTCAGCTGTGAGGTCTAACTGTGAGTTTTGTTTCCTTCCCAACACCATCTCATTCTCATTGTCTCTGAACTCTCAAGATACATGAAAAAATCCTTTTCTCCCCTTTGTTACGAAGAATGGTTGTGATTTTCTGCTCTGGAAGAAGATGCAGTCTCATACTTCTTTTTTCCCCTGCATGATAAGGTTTTCTTTACCATAAATCTTTTTGTTAGCTTTATTAATTAAGAATAAGGCGCTGCTGAATCTGTGTTAATATTGTAAATAAAGCGATTTAGCTTTTTTCTTGAGGTCAGAATGTGGCGTTTCTTGAGAACATTATAGACTTATATTGTGTAATCAGTGTGTGATTTTAGGGTCAAGTCCTTTCTAGATATAACTGAAGAGCAGTGAAGTTCACTGAGACTTAGGAACTTGTGGTGCAGGAAATGTGTTCTAGAGTTACAAATTACTTTTCATGAGTCATAAAAATAACTTTTCACCATATAGACCAACACACAGAGAGGAGGCACTGCTTTTTTACCTTGTAGGAGTCAAGACTTAATATATATATACTTTAAATCGTGTCTATATATAAAGTATGTATATAAGATAAGAATTCTCTTGTACTGCACTGGTACTCGACATGATGCTGCCAATGCAGAGTGTTAAAATTTGGTATTAATGTGATTATGAATGCCTCAATTTCAAAATTTCTATTCTAGTTTACAGCAGAAATTAATTTGGTTCTGTCAACTTACATGAGGCAGGTGTTTTCCTGAATGAGCAAGACAATAGATCTTTGATACAGAGTGGGTTTTTTTCACTTGAATTCAGCTTGTTAATGTTGTGTAATCTTTCTGCCCTGGTTTGCCAGGGACCAGTTCAGGCAGCACTTGGACATGCTCACTGACTTTTGAAATGAGACACTCACTTCTACTGAGTGCAAGATACTGAGGGCACATCCCTGAGCACAGGGGACATTAATGCTTGGGAGTGGAAAATACACTTCTGGGCATAAATGGGTGTCTGTAACTGGGAGTATTTTGCTTAATGGGTGGCTTTCTCATGATGATCTGTGGTGGTAGCAATGAAAATGGGTTATTTGAGTTGACTCGAACATCTCTTACCACCATTTTGCTCTGAATTCTGAGGAAGATACAATGTCATACAGTAAATAAGATTTAAGTTTGCTTTTTGAAGAGGAAGACAATAAAGTGTAAGAACTCCTTGTGATCATGAGATAGACATTTTTCTGGGGTAAGTGATCAACAAAGTTGTGGAAAGGCAGACGTGTCTAGTATGGGAGAGAGAAAGCTGAGAGACAAAAGGCTTGTGCTGTAGGTCATACTTTATAACATAAGCTTTGTGTCCATCTAGTGATTTTTGTAATATGATCATTAGTGTTTCCATCTGTATTTTGTGTTTTTCCCTATTTGATAGCTTGCCAATACAATTTCTTTCCCAGACAGCTGAACCTAGCTTGCAGACTGACAGGGCACAAAAAACCCCCCCACCTTCAAAGGGAAAGCACATTAAAAAGCTCAGAAATCACCAGAAAGCGTTAACGGCTCTGTTGGCTGTTACACAATGGGATGCAGGAATTGCAATAATGTTCTCTTCCATCTGGTGCCTGCAAACTTGCTGTTTTCGGAGGCATTCGCTGCTGTAGCAAACTGTTCACTTATTCATTCTTGTGTAGTTGCCCGTTATTCTTTGGAAAAGACTTGGGTTGAAAGCGGCTCAGTTCTTTGTTGCAGAAGTGCTCAGTGTCAAACATATTACAAGAAGATGTCAGTCCAAATGCAAATACCATCAACTCTCAAAGCCTCTCCGCATGTTGTGTATATTTGGAATGTGCTGTGAAGGTGTAGTCCCAGGAGTGAGGATCTTGACTGACAATACTTAAAGGAAAATCATGCGATATCTGTGCCAAAACGTCTATCTCAGGCTGAAATTTCAATTTCCGCTTTAAATTTCCTGGCTTGTGTTAGCTAACATTACAGCCTTGGTTTTCCTTCTTTTCTTAGGA
>VWZT01003111.1:0-30313 GCA_013397055.1 Pachycephala philippinensis | reverse complement strand
TTTGTTGCATCTGGACTGGTTAATTTTCGGGATGGTGAGATAGCAACTGACTGGAAGGTGTCACTCTGAGAGGGAGGAGTGGTTTAGGGAGCTAAAGCAAGTGAAGACACATTTCTTACTGCCAGACCATGAGATAAAGGAGTTCATGTATAATTTCTGAGCACAAACCACTTAAAAATGTCCAACTCTTGGTGCTCCCTGAACATCTGAAGTAACTGTGTTCATGGAGCAACAATCTTTGGTGATGTGTTTGTAGCAAGACAGGTTAGCCATCACCTATCTTACATTATCCTATCCCAGGATGTTAATTAGTCTCTTCAGTCCTGTGGTATTGAGCAGGTAAATTAACTTACTAATAGCTTTCCTGAAAGTTTTACAGGAATTCCCAGCATCCTGCCCATTTCAGTTGAACGTTACATAATGATGTACATTTATATAAATCATATGTTGCTTTCAGAAATCGTGAGCATTATTGGGGTGCATTGAGATGACCTTGGAAACATCCATTTCAGCATATGTACATTTTCAGATGCTGTACGATGTGCCTTTGTGTTTTCCAGCTTTTTTCCTGGAAGGACTTGGTGCTGCCTGTACTGATGTGACCGTGGTAGTTGTGTGTGGGATCTGGCACTGCTGTGTTCCCACGTGCTGCAGGTGCTCAAATACTATGCAGTGGCTCAAATACCAGCCACCAGGTTTGGTCTTGAGGGCCTTGGGGCTTTTAGGGTGAAAGCTTAGCTCTCATAGGCAGGTGTGTGGGAGCCAGTGGTTGTGCCTGTTTTTGACTCAATTCCTTTGGAAATGCTCTGGAGATCACTGTAGAGTCAGTCTGTTTGTCAGCACAGTGTACTCCTGAGGTTGTATGCCAGTTTTTTGTGGTTTTGAGCATCTCTAAATAAAAATCTTACCTGCTTGAGTTCAGGCAGCAGTTGTGCAGACGTGGGTAGATGGTCATGGCGACCTTCAAAACCAGTTATTTCTTCACCGACTAAGTTGGAATTTTTGCCCTGATTATGATTTAATGCATCTGAATTAAGTGTCTAGCTTAAGCAAACTGAATTCTGTCTTCCAGCTTCATTAGTGCTTCAGTTAGTGCTTGTGAAACTTTTGTTTTTCCTCCTATGTGCTCACTGAAATCCATACTTTTGGGATGTTGGTAGGTAATACTGATCTTTTTGGAAGGAAGATGCATCAGAAGAATTAAATATTGTTATTTGGGCTATACAATTTCCAGCAGTTCTGGAAGCTGAGGCACGTGTCTGAACCAGCCTGGTCCTTGGCAGCAGTGGGTTCTTTGCCTCTCTTCAGCAGAAGCTTCTGAGCACAAGATGCTTGGGAAAATCAGGCCACACAGGTATTTAAACAGAACAGTGCCAATCCTAGTGAGAATCTCTGATTTTGGAGGTGTTGTCCAAGATTTAGAAGCTAAAGCAACATTAAGTGCTTGAGTAGCTGCACAGGTTTGCAAGAAAGAACACAAGAGCTAGAAAAAGCTTCCTAAATGAAATCCTGAAACCAAGCAGGATGCATGGAATATATTTAAACATCTCCTTTGTAGGATTCTTGTCTTTCAGCAGAGTCACAGCATGTGTTCTAATGCATGTTTAATGTATGTTTAATTAGTCCAGTGTTTAAGATGCAGAAGTGCAGTTAAAAATTGAAGAGAGAATTTAATCAAAATTTTGATCCCATGGCCTGGTATTAGCTAGAAATATCTGGCTAAATATCAGGAAAAAAATATTACTACTGCTATTATTACTACTATCCACTTAAATACAAATGTAAATGGAAGACACTCTCATGGGTTTCTGATTTTTAAAATATTTCTAATTGCTGCCTGTTGTTAGATGCTTAATTTCATACTCCCCAGGTTTTGTCCTATATCCTAGAAGGATAGAAACGTTTGCTATTTAACATCAGATGTAGTTTTCGTGTAAACCATAACTGCACAAATTTGAATTCCAAGGAAAATGTTAAACATCGGAAAGATGAGACTGCAAAAGGTCTGCTACGCCGAGGTTAGCAAGGTATTACACTTTTCTTTGGATTGTGCTAGAAAACCTCTTTGATCTGTTTGTCTGTGATGTGTGCTTCAGTCTCTGCCCTTGCCCCTTCTCAGAAATTCTTCTTTCTGTGGAGTGATGCTAACCACATTTGAGCAAAGTAAAGTTTTTTAAAGATAATTAAGCTCCTGCAAGTTTTTTGGAGGTAGGTGGCTGAGTGGAGGACAGGCCATCAAAGTTCTTTTGCTGAGGTAACTTACTGTGTGCCAGAGAATCCACACGGCGAAGGCCTTTGTCAATGTCCCAGCTGGGGCAAGAGCCCTCTCCTTCCTTGGGCCTAACACTTGATGCAGATCTGAAGGAGAGAAAAATCAGCCAGACTAAATATTCCAAAGTAATTCCAGGTAATTCTGGGTTTATGGTATTTAGCAAGCAACTAGATAAGCAATTTCAAAATATTTTGTCATCTGAATTTGAGGCAATACAAAAAAATAAATATAAATTGTTTAAAGAAGTATGCTTGCATAAAAAAAAGGACTGCTTTATTGCTATTGATTTCCCCCCTCTTTGCTTTGGGAAGACAGAGAGTGCATGTGATTAAATGTGAGTAAAGGCACCCTTATATTCCTGGCACAGTATGCAAAGTACATGGGTATTAAAACACCGCATTCTCTGGTGAAGCCCAGCTGTGGCTGATGCAACATCTGTGCCTGTGAGTGGCAGATTTGAATGCCTGTGAACAGTAAGAATAGCTTGGCAAGGTATTCTTTTTCTCCACTCTTAACCAGATTTGTGGTATTAGACTTTTATTTCCTGCTCCAGGCTTTTTACCTCATCTCCCAACTCTACTGATTTTCTTTGTCTCTCCATGGAAAGAGCTGCCACAGTAGGGTCTCATTACAGAATTTTGTTTCAAATCTATCTCTGGAAATACCTCTAAAAATAACTAGACTTTAATGTCCTTTTTTAAAAAAGTCTTTCTGGAAACTGCTGAGATAATACTGTGAGGGAAATCTTGGTAGAAAAGAAGAAATAGAAAAATAACATGAGTGGGGTGGTTAGTGATGTTTGTCAGTTAAGGTTCTTCATTACCTTCAGATGAAATCCCTGTTCTGGTACACTTATTTTTCAGGAAGGTGTTCTCACACTATTTGAATTAGCTGGTGCTTTCAGATTTTGTCCATTGGTATTTTAAACAGTTTCTGACAATTCAGTTTGTTTTTCAAAGGCAGCCCTGGATTGCAGATCTCATAACCATGTGTAAACACCTGTAGCAGGTGTTTCGTTGTCTCTTTTTTCAGTCAGGCCTGGGAATCTTGCTGTGATGAGCTGTTCCCTTGCATGTATGAAGTCCTTCATAAAGGACAGGCCTCCTCAAAGATGTAAATAGTATGTAATTAAAAAGCATAATCAGTTTTCTTTAGCGATTTAAGAACATTTAATGGCCACGCATGAGTAATACAACAAAGTGCTTTAGCAAATCACATCAGAATCAAGTACCTCAAAGTTTTTAAAATAATAATTATTAAGAACTGAACACTTGACACTTTGTGCTGAACTTATTAATAATTCGTAGTCATACAGGGAGGGAGTGAATGGATGAACAGAAAGAAGTGTGAGGAGTAGGAGGGAAGTGAGCTGATGCAATACTTTGGTAAGGAAGGGGATGAGCCCAGTCTAGTACTTTACAGACTGTTTTTTTTTAGCAGCTTCATAATGCCAGATGTGAGATTGCAAATAGTTTAATTTCTAGCATCAGGAGAGCAGAAGGGTGGGTTTTCCCTGCTTCTTTTTTTTTTTTTTTTCTTTTTCCATGTCCATTTTTTTTACTTAAATTTTCCCCTACCAGTATCAAAAAAGCAGGTATTAAAAAATTTATTTTCTCTGACTGTAGAGTAGATACAGCTGTTTTCAGCTGGTCCTGAAGCAAAATATTTGTTCTTAAATAATATGAAAGATACAGAAAGCCTCTTCAACACTTCTCTCAAAAAATAGGTTAGGTAAAATACTTGTTGTGGGATCAGAAGTCAGTTTGAGAGGATTTACAACTTTTTAGTTTAAAAGAAGAGTTGAAACAAGTTTTGAGTGTGTCACTAATCGGATTTGAAGTCAGACTTGTAGAATTATTTTTCCCCACTAGTCTATTGCAAGTGGCTTTTTGATAACTATAGCATTATTAAATTTAATTACTGTTCTGGTTATTATTTCTAAAACTGGTAAGAGTCTTTGGCATGTAACAGCTGATGGATTTTTCCCAGCAGTTGTGTTTCTTTATGAGCAAAACACACAACTCCTTCAGACTTGGTTTTAGCATGTAGTAAGAATTACAGAACAGCTGGCCTGAGAAAACAGGCTGGAGAGGATGTATCATTAATTGATTGTGTTTAAAATGAATAGATGGACAACTTGAGTGTTTATTTTCCAATGGGCAAATTTTAATTTCTAAAAGAGCTTTAATGGTTTTGGCTGAAGCATGCTTCACCTTTCTTCAATCAGATGTGTAGGATAGTCTGAGAAGCAGCCCTTGTACCAAGATTGTTGTGCCAACAACACAAAAAAGCAACATTTAGGAATGACACAAAAGTATAGCTTAGGGTCTTAGATTCAAGAATTCTTAGATTCAAGAATTTCCAGAAAGGGAACCTGCTTTATATATGGAAAATAGGTCTGAAAAGATGCTGAGACAAATACCAGAAGGTTATTTAACCCTGCATGTAGAAATATTGAAGAAAGAGAAACAAGCCGAGGGAAAAAATTGCAAGACAAAATTATATTTTACTCTGTTCACCAGGTAAATAGAAATAAATTCCTATTTCCAGTAAAGATTATTTCAGACGAGGTAGTGTGTCTGGTGAGGATGGGTCTGATGAATAACTACTGTAGATAGTGGATGCTTCAGTCAAGGGGGCAACAATTTTTGAGAGGAGATCCTGAAGAAGAAAGTAAGAGAACTTCTACCCTATAATTTCTGTCAGGTGTCAGAAATCTGTTGGGTTTTAGGGTTTTTTTCCTATTTCAAAAGGCAAAAAGCTATGCATTTATTAGTCTGGCATCAGAGGTATTCGAAGTTTTCAAAGGAATTCTTAAAATTTAAGTAAAGGTTAAATATGGAAATTGGATGGAATGCAAGATGATGTTACAGAAGTCGTGGATATCTGTCATTTGGCAAAATAACTGAGTTATTGGACAAAGAAAATTCAGTGCTCCTAATCCGTGTAGAGTTTAGTAAAACTTTTTATCAGTGGCCCACAGGAAAGCAAAGCTGTGTGATAATACCACAAAAAAGTCACCCTCAGACAAATCTCGTATTTTAAGCTGTAATTGCAGGACAGGGAGTAGGAGAGGGTTAATGAAATTTGCTGATGGCAAAAAGTGTGGAGGCATTGTCAATACAGCAGAAGGTAAGAAATTCCTGTGGAGAGAGCCAGAGGAGCTCGAGGACTGGCACAAGAGAACCAGGATGAAATTTAGTGGTGCAAAGTGTAAGGTTGTGTACTTGGGGAGTACGGGTAAGGTAATGCTGTTTCAGAAGCTCGTGGCTCATTAGCTGGAAATGACTGAGGAGGAGAAATAAATGGATGTTTTAGTTGATCACAGGATTACTGTGAACTGCTCGTGGGCATGAATGAAATAAAGACAGGTTTAGGTTCTGTCTGGGTGTTGCTCTCTGATGGAGCTGGTATTAAACAAGGGTGTTGAGGACTTGTCTGTCATGTTGTATGTTTAATTACAGCTACTCCCACTGAAATAAAAATAAAGATAATTAAAATATAAGAGATTTTTTATGTTGATTGGAAAAATCAGATTGGGAAGAGAAAAAAGACCAGAGGAATTCTTGTTTAGCGTTAAAAAAAGAAAGCCTGACAGGTAATATGATTTATCTCTGTTAATACATTGGGCAAAAAAGGTTTGAAATGCCAAGGCATGAAAAAAAGCTCCTTAAACTAAACTATCATGTTGGCATGGTAATTTACAGTAATAAACTGAACTTGGATAAACTTGCACTAGAACCAGAGAAGTGAGATGCTGAAATAACTTTCCAAAAGGAGCAATAGTATCCTGAAGTCTGTTAATTTTCAGATAAAGCTATATAAATCTAGAAAAAGGTGTTCTGTGATGTTTGGTACCTGTGGTAGTGAGATACTGACCTTAATCACCCAGCAGGTCCCTTGGCCTCCTATTTCATAGGTCATTTGTGTTATCCATGGCTGCAGTGGAAGATGCACATTTAGAGTTAATGCCTTTGTTTATATGTAAAATCAGATTTTGCAAGGCTGCTTGGAGAGCAGGGAAATCAAAGCAGAGATTGCACAAGAATGAATATTTTCCCTGTGTGAAACAGGACCCTCATCTTTACATAGCTCTGTGAGAGGGATTTTCACTTTCGGCCTAGATAAGGGGTCCTGAAAGCCTGGGATCTGATTTTGAGAGTGTGATCCTCAAAATCCCTCAGATTTTATTCTTTCAAAAAGCTGTCTCCCAAGTTCTGTTTCCATGTGAAGTTCAGCTAGGAATTTCTTCTTTTATGTCCTGATGGATTAAAGAGGGAGAGTGCTGCAAGGTTAGTAATTTATTTCAGCTTTGCAGCCAAGCTTTGTCTTGAAACAGAGAAACACTCTGGTCTTTAAAAATGCCGTTTTTAATGGCACACAATTTTAGATTGTTCATAGCTTTAGATTTTTACCTTTTTCTTGGTAACATAGTATTTTCCTTTCCTGGGTGGAATTTGTTTTCATTTGTCAGTCGTTTGGTGTTGAAAAGGAGCAGAACTGACAGTCAGTCTTCTCCAGGGAGGATGTGTTATAGGAAGGCAGCAGGGATGTACAACTTGAGAGAAGTTTGGGATTTTCTGGAGCTCTGCAGGAGTCCTGCCAACTGGAGGGGGGCCATGAGCACCTGGTGTGGCTGCTGAGTGGTGGGAAGACACCCTGGCAGCATCTGTACAGAGTGCCTTAGCTGAGGTTTATACTGAAAAATAAAAAGAAGCTAACCCTGATGACAGAATTATAGTTTCATGTGATAAAATCTGATATTAATGTGCTCTTTTTAGGTTAATTTTGTCCGAGTGACTCAGACAGTTGCCAGTTGTGATTGGCAATCAATAGCAATGATACGAACACTGTCATGTTTCCTCATGGAAATGACAAGGCTCGGAGCAGACAGTGTAACTGTTTGCTCTTCTGCACAGGTACAGATGTGATTGCACTGCTTTTTTTCAAAGGAACGAGTTCGTGGGACTGAAGAACTTGTTGTGTAAAGTGTCAGAGAGAAAGACTTACGTGGAGGGAAATGTAAATATAAAACAGAGTGGGCATTGAATAAGTCATGCTAAACATTGGCAGCTCAACAGATTCTAACCTTATACCTTAAAATCAAATTAAAATCTGTAATAACTTTTTTTTCACTTCCCAACATGGCATATGCTTTTTCATGTTTTCTTGAGGCTTATCTCCATAGCTAAGAATTCAGTATCACTATTTTTTTCTATTTTAGGTTAGCAAAGTTACGTATTTCTATCTAGCATCTGATTTTTCCCTTCACCCATTCCAAAGTTGGCTTGGTTCTATGTCTATTACTTAATATCTGCAGTATCAACAATTCCTTTAATGCCTGTGTGGTTATGAGATAAACCAAAAAAAAATTAGTTATTTCAAGAGCACCTAATATGAAGGGATGAAAGTCAGAGAAATTCTGTTGAACCATGGCAAAATGGAGCAGAGCAAATACACTGTAGCTGGTCAGTCTGTCTTGGAAACCTGATTCCAGCCCTGTGTTGCACACACATCATCTGTCATAATTTTAAGGAAATATATGTATTTTTAGTTTTTGTTATAAAACTCATATTTCTTTTTTCTCTCCTGTGTTTGTCTTTCCTCCAAAGACTATATAAAGAATTGGTATTTTCTTCTACAGAGGAGAGTGTGGGAAAAGAATATGTTCAGATGTGTTTTAAGTATGCTTTTGGCACCTATTTCTGCAATTAATGCTTTTTTGAATAGAAGACAAAATTTGCAGAAGTGTTAACCCTCCCAGTGTTTAAATTATATCTTCAAGTTAAAGATACAAACAAATCTTGGATTTACTGTTGCTTCTCGGGGTTTACACTGGAAGTTACTTACTAGCATGGTAATGTTATTAGTTCTACGGACACAGTTGCAGTGTGTTCCTGGGTTATATCTGGTAAAAGTCTTGCACCACCTGAAGAAATGCAAAAATTTTGGTGTTGCCAGCTTCAGGTATTACTGCATTCTGTTCCTCAAGGTTGCTGAAAATGGAGTTCTTGCTGGTGTGGGGGTATCCAGCCTTTGAAAATATGTCCAATAGTTCACAGAACTATTTGGCAGTGACTTTGTTTTTAAACTTAGGTATTTAGTTCAGAGAGCTGTTATTCTTCAAAAAGGTATTTGTTAGATGGTTTCAAAGCACGGGTTTTGCAGTTGATAAAGCCGTGAAGGTGCCAGGGTGTATTTCAAGTGTATTGCCAGGGTGCATTGCCAGAGTCCTGGTTGTGATGATGTTATCTTGTGATTAGAGGTTCTCCTGACCTGTGATGAAGCATCGAGCATGCTTTTTACCATTTTCAGTTGTAAAATTAAACAGTTACTGAAAGGACTTGTAAAATGCATAGGTAATTTTACCACTGAATGATTACAGCCCGGTAATATTTGATCTTAATTTTGGAATGTTTGGATTTGAAAACAAAGACACCTAAAATATGTGTTGTGTACTTTACTGCCATCCCTTGTTTTAAAGGTTGCTAATGTTCATAAGCAGAACCAGTTTTGGAGTTACTTTGCTAAAATAGTGACCTGTAAAGTCACCATATTTTTTTTAATATTTGGAAATACTCAGCATTTTGGCAGTAGGAATCAGGATAACTAAATTATACTCTCTGTTCTGTTGTGAATTTTCAATGTACGTTTGATCAAAGCTTTTCACTTTTTTGTCTCAAGTTTTCGCAGAGTAGTTCTTGCTTGTAGGGGGTAGAAGTAAACAGAACAAAATAACTTTGTAAAAGTAATCTTCATACAGAATATTCAGTGGACTCTGTATTGTCACTTTGTATTGGAAAACCTTCTTCAAATATTCGATGGAGCCATTAAGGCAAGAACTTTGCCTTGAATTAATCCATCACTGCATTGCAATGTTTACCTTCCTTTTAACTATTCCTATGTTAAACAACAGAAAACTCTGTCTAGGACTTTGCCTTTCCTGTTGTATCTTGGTCTTCTTGGGTTTATTGCTGAAAATTTTGCCCAATTTTTTTTCAGGGTGGAAGTGTAGGATAAGCAAACATAGTGGAGCTTAAAAAAAAAAATCACAGCACTAAACAGTGTTTTTGAGGGTAAAAAACCTCTGGACAGAGCTGTTTGATATTTGTATTACAGATGGTCAACTATCCTTGAAAGTTAGAACAAACTTTATTTCACAGCAGAACTGTGTATAATTAGTATTTAGTCTAGTGTTCTGCATTCCTCTTCCATCCTAAAATTGGGTGATAATCAAGAAAAATGGGGTTAAATTTCTGTCTAGCTTAATTTTGCATGTTTTAATGTACTGCTATGAAATAAATGGATTTTCTTTGACTGTGAAGTGGCTTTATTTTTCTTTTTTTTCAGAGTTATGATTGCAGTTTTAATGAACATTCAGTTTTCTTTTGCTTAGTCCTGTGTGGGTACTGTGGTACAGGTGAAGGTGTCAAGAGAATTTCTGAGTAGAAAATCCATTTTCTACAAACTCAGTTTTTTTGCAGGAACTTGGTTTTCTAATTAGACAAATGAAGTAGTTCATCTAGGATCAGATTAATCCTACTGAAAATGTGACAAGTTTTTAAACTTTTCTGTAAGTTTTTTTTAAAGCACGTTTAATAATCTGCTGCATTGCCCAGCAGAGCTATATTTTTTAAATCTTTTCCCACTAATGCCCTAACGCAGACTACCAGGATTATCAGAGTGAATGTCCAGCTGATTCCAAGTGAGCCAGTTCAGATTTATATGGCACACTTTAATTTGGAAATTCTGACATTTTCTATTGTAATATTTACCATCTCGGACCAGAAGGTTTTTGTCCTGTGAAAAGTGTCCATATTTAACTTCCGTATTGATTAAAGAAAAAGACAAATGTTAAAATGCTGTATTTTCTGGTGGAGTGGAAATGGCAGTGTTTGGTCGAATCTCAGCATTTCTCGTTCTCTGAGGCTGAGGCAGTGAGGGCTGTGGAGTGTGTGTGGGATCCCTGGTGGCAGCGGGGAATGAGGGGCATTTGTCTTGTGATTTGTTGGTCCTGTCAATACTCGTGTGACAGGGGGAGAGCAGAGCTGAGATCAGCTCGTGGGCAGTCTCAGCGTGGCAGTGCTGGTGTTATAAACTCCATTTCCTGCCACCATTTCCATCTCCTGCTCTATTGACTGTGCTGCCCAGCTTTGTATCATCAGCAAAATTTGTCAACAGTCCCCTGCTTTTGTGCTCAGGTGGTTGAGGAATATTGTAACTAAGATTACTTTACAGCCCAGCTTTAGAGGGGCTTTGTTAGTTGACTGTCTCCTGGTCAATAATTCTCTTTTTAGCTATTCACATTGTTCTCTCCCCTTTTCCACTTCCTTATGTATTACATTTTGAACATAATCCCCATCTTCGCCACTTTAAAGGACTGCTTCCCATTTGGCCCGGTATCGAATATTTTACTGCATCCAGCCAGATTGAATCTCCTGCATTTCCTTGTCCACTAATTCAGTTATCTTATCAGGGGAAGATATCAGGTTCGTTTGGCTTGCTCTCTCTTTGACAAACCAATGTTAAGTTTTAATCCAGTTTCTACATAGCTCTGTGTGATTAATTATTCTTTCCTTCAAAAATGGTTCTAATCCCTTTTGCCATTTGTAAGTACCGCTTGAATTTTGGCAGTTCTTACTTTAGCCTTTAAACTTAGGCTTCAAGAAATTGAGGTCTTATTGCTTGCCATACCTCTTTTTTGTTCTCTGTAGGGGTTTTCTTTTCATACTCTTGGTATCCTTTGTGAGATGATTATTCACTCAGAGCTGCAGTTTTATGCTTTATTTTGTTTTTTATGCTATATTTTTGTTGTTCAGGGTGTAAATTTTAGGAAGTTTTTGTATCTCTGATGTAAATAAATTTAAGCCTCTTCCAAATTCCAGTCCTTCCCCATTTAAATTTTTCTGCTTTAACTTATTATCTCCCTTATTTCTCAAATACTTAAAAAAATCTGAACATAGATTTAGAACGCTTATCATGGGCAGTTTCTCAGCAGATACTCAGTTCAGGAGGACATGAAATGCCTGTTCTGTGGTCACCTGGACATTGCAGACCAGAACACATTTCCCTGTCCACCATACAAAGATCTGTTGCAAAATCCTGACTGCTGCTTCTTGAAGTCAGAAAATTCTGATCCTAGAAAGCAGAGCACGCTCTTGATTTTCCATTCAAGACATTAAAATTTCAGTAATCTCTGCTAGTCTGATGGCAGATGAGATTCCCAGTTGACTTGGTGTCTTGCAGTTGGTTGTTTTTGAGAGATTGAGCAAGACCCAAAAGTCAAACAAGCTTAATTTGATGTATGCACCTATCTTCCTGTATTTGTACTCGTATGTAATTGTAATCTTTGAGTCAGATTTGTTTTATGTAAGCAGCTATCCTGTAATCATCTTAAAACTTGGTTAATTCACGTAAAAATATTTTTGCAGGTTTGGTTTTTTTTTTAAATTTTATTTATATTTTGCTATTTCTCCATCTATGCTTTTATTCTCTGTTTGGGTAACAGGCAAATCTCTCGCAACACTTTTCCTGGTTTAAAACACTAACTATCCTGTAAATATGAGTGACCATGGTGTCTCTTTATTGAGAGAGGTCAGTTTTGTGTGCACGCCTATCAACAATGAGACATCCTGGTTAACAGTTGGACTCGATGGTCTCAGAGGTCTTTGCCAGCCTAAATGATGGCATGATTCTCCAAAATGCAAAGCAGACTCCTCTGGGAAAGAAGTCTGCTGTAAAAAAGAGTTTCACATACTTGCACTCGTGCTGTGCACAGGTGTGTAAATGCTTGTGAAAACATGCAAATTGATATAAAAAGGCAACATTAGCCTTTTTTTCTGTAGATTGGGTGGAGTCCTCTAGAACTCAGCTTATGAAAGACCTTGGTACTTGGGAGCTGATTTCTGCAGCCGTAAATTCCTGATCTGCTCACGTGTTATTTCCAGACTTATCAAAGTCAGAAACTCTTCTTTCACCTGAAAGATTATGGAATAGGACCTCGGCAGTACTGTTTGAAATATTATGGACACCAGGCCTTTATTCTAAAATTACTCCTTCAGGGGTTGCAGTTGAATTGCAGAAACCTATAAACTGAAGTTAAGGAAAAAATCAATGAAATTGTCTTTGATTTTGGTGCGGCACTACCATTTGTAGCCTCTGCCTTATGAATAAGTCATCATATGGGATGTTAAAAAATATATTAATATGTTTTTAGTTGCTTTTTCTTCCCCAGCTTCCTTGGTTTTGCACATGGCTGAAGTTTAATATTTAGGGAAGCATGGTCTTGGTCATCTCCACATTGATTCCTTTACATAACCAGAGACAATTTAAGTAGTAAATTTCTTGCTGGGGGACCCTGTTTGGGGTACAGGCATCAGCATGCAGTACAATAAAAGATTCTTTCAGCAAATGTTTAGGAAAATACCTTCCAAGAGATCTGCACATGATTAGAATTACTGAGTGCTCTCCTCTCCGGCTTCCTGTTTTGGAATTAAATGCCTTCAGGACACTTGGAATATCTCAGTTTTGAGAAGCAAGAGCAATTTAACCAACTCTGTACTTCATTGTCGTAGCTATGATTTCAGTTAGTTGCAAATGGGGACGAATATATGGAATAAGCCCTGGGATACCTTAATCAAATTGAAGGAATAAATTATAGAGCAGCTTTTGAGGGAAATGAGAGCAGATAAAATGTCCCAACAGTCAGAGCCATGTTCTGGCTCTTTCTCTGCACATGTGTACAATTAGTGGCTCTTTCCTTGCTTCTTGTTTCCCATCCTGTGGGATAATGAGTTTGAACATTTTTTGGAACAACTCGCTAATTGCTTGAAGTATTTTATGTAGGTTATTTATAAAGCTTGAAGGGAAAATTTGGTGTGGTTATTGAATAGTTATATACAGAACAGTTTCTTCAGGTCCCTCCACCTACTTCTGAGCAATTCAACTACAAGAATAATTCCTGGAAATGAGATAAACTAATTTATTTAACAATTCAGCCATTATGCTGGTTTTGCAGATGTATAATATTTTTGTAAGAATACAGGAGCTTGGACAAGTGCAGTTATGTACAACTGTACCATTTCTGGGTGTTTTTAACCCTTCTGCCACGCTGGTGTTGTCTGGTCGTTGTGTTTGTGGGTGTTGTTGACCATGTGTTTTCCACCACATACAGCAGTGGAAATATTTGGGTATTCTTAATCCTGTACTGGGCTTTCTTGTCGAATAAAACACAGTTTAAATGGAGACTGTTAGAAGAGTCATTCCAGACAAAAACATTGTCAATAATTCATGCAAATTTTCTACTTGGCTTTAAAGAATTGTAAACCAAATTCCAAGTGGTTAAGTTTGCATCAAGGCTTATTATTTACCACATTTCTGGAAATTAAAAATATCATATAACACTCCATGGCAGTTTTCATTTGAGATCAGACTAATAAAGGAAGTAATTCAGTGCTTCTCTCCAGCTACTGTGAATCTCTGTAATATACATTTGGTGTGTTTGTGATAATTTGATAACTTCGTATTTGTTAGTACTTGGAATATTCTTACGGAGTATTTTGCTTGAAAATGAACTTAAGGGCTTTTGACTGCTCCAGTCTGAGTTCAGAACTTTGCTTTTACTTTGTAGCAGTGATTACAGAGGAGAAGGTAAGTGTTTCTGTATTATATCATATATGAATACAATAAAGAGCTTTTCAGAGTGGGCAAAGGCTGAACATACTTGACTTGGTAGGGTCTGCCCCTGTTCCATTTAAAAATTTATTTATTACACTTAGGTATTTCCAAATACAAACAATCAGTGGATATTAATGTGCTGCAATTTTTTTGTCTAAGTGTAAGAACAAATTCAGGTTTTCATTTGGAGATTTTAGGAGTAACTTCACAACTATTTTGAGTAATTTCATAATTATTTTTAATGATAGCTAAAATTTTTAAATTCAGGCCATTTTAAATTTGAAATGTAGTCTCATCTTCCTGCTTTCTTAATAAGAGAATAACACATGTGCTTTAGCCCTAACATACTGTTAATAGGATTGGATCTCTCACATCCAAATAAGCCAGCTGTAATTAAGCCACATTGTTTATGATGATTGTTTCTAATGGTTGTGCTTATCTAATATAGTCTATGGCTGAGCTTAGGTTAGCATCTCAGGTAACTTTCAAGATGTATCATTTTGTCAGATATTAACTTAATCAGATGCTATTTCCTTTTCCAAGTGGGCAGCATCCAGCTATTCTATTTCTTGCAGTAAGTCACTGTCCCAGTGTCACAGCTGTTCCCTTGGAGTGTCCTGGGTGGGCACCAGTGCAGCCACTTCTAATTGCAACCCTTAATTTCAAATTTCTTGTTTTTACAGCGCCAGATTTTGTGATAATTTGAGCATTTCTGTCTGTAACTTTTTCACCAGAATTACTGTTAAACACTGTCTGTCAGTCTTGGCATCGTTTTCATACAGTTTCCCATCTGAGAAATTAATGAGGATTTGAGTTTGTCTTCTAAAAAGTAAAGGTTTGTAGGCATTTGCTGTCAGTCTCCCTGTTGAATTAAGCGTGGCTAAAACTGGGTTGCTGCTGCGATTCACAAAGCAGAAATAATAATCCTTGTTCTAAAAAAATAAAGCTGACCTAAAATACAGCTGAACTGCTACTGTTGTCTTCTAGTGTAGCCTTTTTTTTTTCCTTTTTTTGCCTGTTGTAAAGCACAGAGCCCAGTCCTGGAAGCACTTCAGTTCAAAACAAGCAATAATCTTGTGGAATAGTACTTAACCTCAAAGTAGTAGCTTACTCCAATTTGTGCAAATGGAAGATAATGACAAAAATGATGGGAAAATCCTTCAAAAAGGAGGCTCGGGGGGGACCTTGTGGCTCTGCACAACTCCCTGACAGGAGGGGGCAGCGGGGGGGGTCGGGCTCTGCTCCCAGGGAACAGGGACAGGAGGAGAGGGAACGGCCTCAGGCTGGGCCAGGGGAGGCTCAGGGTGGACATCAGCAGGAATTTCCCCATGGAAAGGGTGCTCAGGGATTGGAACTGCCCAGGGAGGTTTGGAGTGCCCATCCCTGGAGGTGCCCAAGGAAGGATGGAGGTGGCACTCAGTGCTCTGGGCTGGGGACAAGGTGGAGATGGTGTCACAGGCTGGATGTACTGTCTGTGAGGGATTTTCCAACCTCAGTGATCGCGGAATTCAGTGATTCTTACTGCAAGTCAGGTGGCAATAATAGTGTGGGTACAGGTACCAACATCTCTGGTTGCTCCTTATCCCACTTCTATGGAAAGAAAACCTCTGTAATTTCCTCAGTCTGAGGAATAACATTGGCAAAGAACATTGGTAGGGGCTGGTGGAAGTGGTTGAATCCCTACAGCTTCCAGGTGGGGCTGCTCTGATCCTCTGCAAGGTCTGTGTCCATGGCTTCAGGGGGACCTTCCCTTCAGGAATTTCAGGTAATCTGGGTTGGTCCAGCCTCCCTCAGCAGATGAGCTGTGTCCCTCTGTCTCCTTCGATTTCTTTGCCTCGTTTCCCAGATTTGCTGTTCCCGCCAGAAGAGGTTTCCTAACACACCCTGCCTCTGTTCCAGCCCTGTGCAGACAGCCTTGTACTCTCTACATTAAAACAAGAAAAAATGTTTCTTCTGTGGGAGGAGAGAAGCCACCGAGTTCTGCATTTTATATGTGACAACCCAGGAAGAATGAGGAGTGATTTTGTAACAATTCCCCACCTTTATGTGAAGACAAAATTCACAACTGTTCTCTTTTCATGGTCCATTGCTTCTTTTGCTTGAAAAGGCTTTCCTTTCACTTGTGATAGTGGTTTTGAAGCAATCAAAAGACAAATCTAATTTCCAGCTGTTAGAAATGATTGTTCATGCATGAGGAACTACTGCAGTTTTATGTGCCATGTCTTTTTGGGATGGAAGTCGTGGTTTTGGTGTTTTGGTATGCCTTGAATAACAGAAGGCTGGGAGGTGGTGAGGGGGGCAAATTTTTTTTGGAAATAGTTACTCTGAAAATGCTGGACATCTCCGTGCGGTGGACATCACTGGATGCTTTCATAGTGTCATGGCCAGGGTGCTGAGATCAGTCAGAAGATTTCCCTTTGGAAAATGACATGTTTCAGGGATCCATTCCCTGTTTACCTTGACTCACCTCTGGATTTTTCCATTGGTGACACAGTGGCTTTTCAGGGTAGCTGTGTCTTGCAAAAGAAGGCTCCTTGCATGTGCTATTTCAGGCACCACCAAATGATTTAAGAGCCACTTTCTTTCTTTGTTATTGAGTATTTAACCAGGTTCTTCGCTTGCATGACTAAATTGTGAGAAGTCCAGGACAGTGGGGAGGATTTTGTAGCTGCACACAGAAAATAAATCCGAAAGATAACTTGGTTCTGCTTCAGACAACTCCCGTTATCCTTGTGTTGCCTCATCTGTCACTGATGATGTCAGCACCAGAAAACACCTGGAGGTTGTTGGATTCCCCACGTGTTCTTCACGTAAGAGAGCAGTTCATCAATGTGCATAAAAATGGTGCAACTGGTGGTAAAGCTTTTTGTGCAGCGTTCACATTGCACTGAAATTCTTCAGGGAGATGCCTGCTTTCTTACAGGCTGTGCCAGAATAGGCTACTTTTGATTAGAGCCTGTAAATTTGAGCACAGTGTGAATATTTGGTAGTGATGGAAATAGTGACAGTCAGTAAATGCACTCAGTGTCCCCCTCCCCAGGCAGGGTCACCTCGCTGACCACTGTGACCCCTCGCCGTGTGGTCAGTGACGAGGGCAAAGGCAGGATCAGGTCTGGGGGTCTCAGGGTTTGTGCCAGGCTGGGGGGTGACTCGAGATCCTGCACAGGAGGGCCCAAAACCTGCAGGAAAATGACCTGCAGAGACTGGACCCGTGGGGGCTGCAGCAAGAACGTGGGGCACGGTCTGAATGCTTGGGAGAACACCCCGAGCCACAACAGAGATAGGATCTCACCACACCCTGCTCACCAAACTCTGCTTTAATTCTCCTCATGAACACTGTCCCACCATTCAGGTTCCATGTCAAATCTCCCTGTTTGCCAGGGGGAAGGTGTTGAAAGAGCTGCTCCTGAAAGCTCTTGCGTTTCAGTGGTGGCTCTGCAGCTCTGAAGAGCGAGAAAGAGCCATACATTTTCAGCTTTAGAGGCTGAAATGAAATTAGATGTAAATGCATTCCAGGCAATGAAGGCAAATTTGCGTACTAATCTGGGTTGCATCTCCTTTTTCCCCTGCTCACACTGAAAGTGGCATTACCAGTACCTGTGCCTGTGTCACCTCTTCCCAGAAGCATCTCCCAGGAGCCTCGACAAGGCAGGAGTAAACAGAGGCCAAGGCAGCAAGAAAGGAGATGAGGAACTTGGGAACTGGGAGAAAGGCAGCAGTGTCTAGACATCCAGGAGGAATGTTTATTTGCACCACTTCTCTTACCTTTTTCCCCAAAAGGGGGGCCTGCTTCTTAATTTCGAAGGGAATTTAGGCTGAGCAAGAAAGTCTGGCCCAATGGGCCTCTGCAGGTGAGGTGGAGAGAGGGAAATGTTTGGTGTCAGCAGGGAAACCCATTTTTTTTTAGGTAATTCTGTCACATTTCCATTTTACCCTGTCTGCCTCACCTTTCCTTCATGGTCTCCCTCCAAAGGTGCCTTAACCCACACGTCCCTGCTGCCCTGGTGCTACTGAACAAGTACCCAAAAACTCTATTAACCCTCTGCTGCTGTCAAGTTAACTTGTTACCATAGGTTTTAAACTTGCCTTCCTCATCAAGAGTAGTAGAAGTAGTACAAATATGTTACTTTGCCTTCAGAATGACACCTGGCAGTGTTTCTTATCTATTGATTTAAATAATTTAGCATTTTAAAAAGAACAAATCGACTTAATTTGTTTTGGGGATACTTAAAGGTTGAGGACAATTTTCTATCAATTAAAATCAGTGGTAATTCATTTATGATGGGACTAATGTAATTAATTAGGTAGTTGCTGCTTATCTTTTTTCTAATACATACATTGCTTTTAAACATCTGCTCAATAGTCCATTATGATAGCCCAGGAGTGATTTTACCTGAGAGCAATAGAGGAGCAGATGCTTCCTGATGACAACTTCCCAATTTGTTTAGGAAACAGCCAGTCAGTCCTGGATTCACAGTTTTAACTTGAAGCATGGCTGGCATGCAAGTAAATTTGAAAATCAGAAACAAAAAATTTGAGGAATAAGTTTCTTCATAGAGTTTTTAATGATTGCAGTGTCATTAAAAATACCTTTTTTGGTTAATGTTTTATATGACATTTCTTAAGGCTGATACGTGTGGGTTTTGTCTTTTGTTTTGTGGTGTCTATATACATGTGAATGTTTTGCAAGAGTTACAAAACCATCCAAATTTAAATTTTATTTCAGTGTTGTCTAGTACAGTAACTAAAATTCAGCATTCGCTTGAGAAGAGTTACAGCATCAATATATATAAGAAAAGGAAACTAGAACAATTATGCCAAGGAAGAGTTAAAATAGGCTGTCGTGACATATATAAAAATAATGAGGTTTGCTTTTTATTAAGTAAGTTACACCCATGTTTTGTATTTATGGCTTTGTCAGTAGTTGGTTAAAGAGTGAAAATGAACTGTTGTGGGCTGATATAAACCTGTCTGAGACTCCTTGGTTCTAGTGAGCCATTTGTAGATTTTTAGATGTTTCAAAGATCACCTGAAATGACTGTACTCGTTTTATTCATCTCATCAGCAAAGTTCATCTCATCAGCTACAGAGATACCATCAAAACTTGTAGGCTACAAAATGTACTTTCCCTGCAAAAATACTGTGGGCTGTACTTACAGAGACTGTAAAGAGCACGATTGCACATCAGTGATGTGTCTTTTTAAGTCAGAAAATGTGAAATTGCTGTTTACTGAGCGGAGAGGGGATTAGATAGCCCCAAGAAGGATTCAGCTATCTGCCTTTGTGTGCAGGTCTAAAATAGTCACAAATTAGTCATTTCGCCATTGTGTACAGAACGCAGTGTAAGCAGGCAGTCTCCTTTCTAGAACAGTGATATTTAACACATGAACAGGTAGTCTTGCCATTTCCAGAAGCGTCTTTTAGGGCAGGGTAGGCTGGTGACTAAGCAGGAGGCAAGGCCGTGGTATCTGATGAAACATTAATGCCCGAGGAGCACCATGTAGGCTCAGTTCTGAGCACACACTCTTTCTCTTCCCCACCCCTACACACATGAAAACCAATCTGTAGCTGCGTTTGGGTTTTTTGGGTTTTTTTTTTTCCACAGGCTGCTGATGGTCTTTCTTTTGCAATTCTTACTGAAGTGCTGATCAATTTTGAAGGAGGTTCAGCATTATACAGAGAAGAAATGTACGTTTTTCTTGAGACTTCTTTGTTTTTTGACCTGTATTTTACATCTAACCACTGGGTATAACTTGTGTGAGGAGGTAAAGAACTCCCCTTCTGTCTCTCATGTACCTGGGAACTGGGCCTATCATACCTGTCCTTATCTGGCCTGTGACACAGGAACAGCAATCATCACTGTCCCTCTGGGAGGTTGGCTTTAGGATCTCTTTACATACAGTTTTTAAAACCAGGTTAAGCCAGAGAACACGTTTTTAAACATTCCCTTTTGCACCTGTTTCCCCATAAGCTAAACTCAACCATTCCTGCAGCCATCCAGGATTTACCAGGAAACCTCTGCTCCGTGGCCATCTGTGATCTTCTCACTTCATGTCCAAAAATGAATAGACAGGTCCCTGGTCTGCAGCTTCCCGAGGTCTGGGCTTTCATTTGTGAGCTTCTGTCCCTCTGCCTCAGCAGCATCTGGTTGTCTAATACACTAAATTTGGGGAGAGTCACACCAGACAAAAACCTGAAAATACCTTAAATGTCATTACTGTTACAGTTCATCAGTTTTTGTATTTCTTCATCTATTGATTCATCCATTGTTGAGTTGACTACAGATGTGACATAAAAATGCAAAATAGCTTTAAATTTCTTGTGTGTTATATGAACACAGTGTTCAGAGGATGGTGGTTCTTCTTTTGTGCTCAGTCTTTTTCTGTTTTGCTTGGACAGATACCGTAAGCCAATATTCAGAGCTGCTTGGCAATAGCCAGGTTGTGAAATGCACACCCAACCTGTGGGGCGTTATGGCTGCTTAGTTCATGCATGTAAATTTGGGAGTTTGGGCACTGAACAAGTCCACACCCAGAGTGTCTTCTTGGAAAGTTTGTTCTTACATTTAATCTTAATGGCAGTATTAATTTAATGGTTCCATTTTCAGAGACACTGAGTTATGACAGCTTTTAGAAAAGTCCAAACAACTGGGTGCTTAGCACTGTTGGAATATTAATTTGAAATGTTATGAAATTCGTGCTGCAGCTGGGCTATATCTCAATGTAATTAGTTTCATCTATTTTGATTTGTTTCAAATCTACCATAAACTTTAGTACTTTACACCTGGAATATACACTAACAGGAAAAAAAACCCTCTCCATTTTATTATTACGTTTTATGTTATTATAATTATATTATATTATGTATTTTTTATTATTAGCAAAAACAACTCCTGGCAAAAAGCCTTTAAAGAAAGTAGATCAGAGGATTTTTGGTGGATACATTTGATTTGTCTTTTGGCAAGCAAACGCAGATTATTTAAGGATACACTTCTAAAATGGTCTATACTGAATGCAATGAGGAGAGGTACAGCTGTAGTCCCCTTATTGTGCCAGTTACCGTGCCATGAAGATTTTGGAGAGGCTTGGTGCAGCATAGAGAGACCTCAGATCTGGAAAGGCTTGCAAATAGTTCACAGTTTGTGGAATTAAGTGTGTCAGATATCTTTGTAGGTTTTGGAGTCCTCTGATTTTCCTGCTAGTGTTGAGAAATTGCCTTGGGAGTTTGCCTGAGTAGTGCCGTGGAAGGGGTGGTTGCCATTATTCCTGTTGTGTGCATTTATTGAATTTATGACAATTTCCCTGGGTACAAATACAGAGGCTGATGTATGGCTGTGGTCATTTGTCGTTCCAGGAGCCTTTGGATGACTCTGAGGCCGCTGGAGCTGGCAGCACAGAAGAAGTGGTTCGCTATGAGTACCATGTGCTCTACTCCAGCAGCTACCAAGTGCCTGTGCTGTATTTCAGAGCGTGCTTTTTGGGTAAGGCCCTCGTGGAGTCAGTGTGTTGGGTGCAATAGATGCTGAAAACACAGATTTTATATTAAGTTGAGGAGCAGATGTAATAAGAAACTAAGAGATGAGGCTGCTCAGCAGTGAGTTTTGCAATGCTCTGGACTCAGAGCTGCAGGACCGTGGAGGAGATGATATCATCTCAGCCAGAGGGAGGCTGATCTTTGGCTCCTGGCATCTTGCCTGTGGTTGACTGAAACTGCCGGTCATTTTTCTTGTTCTTCTCTTGAAATGACTGCAAAAACTTGGTGCTGCAGGTTTAAACTGGGCTTGGCAATCAGTGGACGTAACCACAGTGCTTCAGCAGAGCTCTGTCTGTTTCTTTGGAGCCCCAATTTGAGCCACAAGGCTGGGGTCTAAATGTATCTTTAAAAATGTATGCTGTTTTCTGTTTAAACTTGCTGCTTAAGGGAAAATAAAATAATACCAATATGGTATTGACTTTTTTTTTTTATTAAAGCTGGCTCTTGAAACAGCAGCTGATCCTGTCTCCTCCCTGGTATGTACATCCTGTTACCCACTGCTCCGTGGCTGTAGCCACTGTGATTTCAGCCCCCATCCTGTCAGGGGAGGAAGGAGGAACGCTCAGCCTCCCACGGAGGCCACTGTTGGTGTCACTCATTTAATCAGCAGGCACGGAGTGATCACACTGCAGCACTGGCTGTGCTCTGCTCCTCGCTGCCCAAAGCCTGTGTACCTGTGCTCCAGTGGCACCTGGCTTGTGCCTGCAGTGCTGTGGCCAGCAGGACCAGCTTGTGGCACTTGGGGACAAGGTTTAGTGGTGAGCATGGCTGTGTTGGCATGTTAAAGCTTGGACTCTATCATTTTAGAGCTCTTTTCCAACCTAAACGATTCTATGATCAGCATCTTTTGTGTTTTGAATAATATCTTAACTTTATCTAGATAAAGATGTCTGAATGTTGCCAGTGATATCTTTTCCTTTTTAATTAAAAAGTAGCTTAAGCTGCTTTGAATGTGTTTGGTAGATTTAATCACTCTCTGCCTTATATTGTTTAATGGTTTCTAATTTTGCAGTGTTAGCGTTTCAAAAAGCACTTCAGATTCAAAATTGAAGAACAAATTCTCATAGGCTCCCTGGTGGAAAGATTTTAGTCTGAGGTGCAGTTTCAGGAATGGATAATTTGGGGTAAATTTTCAGAGTGGGACGTGGGGAATTGGGGACATTGCTCTGCCTTTCCCACCAACAGAACTCATTTGCACACATCCTGCTGCAAATTTATTTCCAGCATTTATTACAGGCATTTACAAACGTGCAGTGTTTTGCCTTTGAACTTATTGTGCAGACAGAAGATAAAGGTAGTTTTGCTGTGAGAGACGGGTTAGCCTATTTGTGGTCCTGAAAAATGTCATCTTCTTGGTTTTTGCTGAATTTATAGTGCAGTGTCTCTACAGAAGAGGACGGAGACGCTGCAGGTAGAGGAAGTAGGACACTATCTCTCCTGTACTGTACTTTCATATAATTAGTATTCACCATAAGCAGTTAATCACCAGAGAAGAGCTCACAGAGACAAAACAAGTTGTTTAGCTTGTCAGCACCAGGGAATCGGAGGTGTTGAAACATGACTCCTTATAGCTGGAAGTGGATATTACAGGAGCCAGTGGATGATCTAATGCACAATCATGGTATTATGTGCCAACAGCTCCCCTTGCAGTACAGAACTGTAATTGTTCCTACAAGTACAATTATCTTTTAAAACACTTCTTGGGAACCTTTCACAATGGAAAACAAGGGCTTTTTTTAGATGCTTCCGAAGGTCACCTGGGTTCTCTTCAGCATTTTACATTCTCTTTTAAATTTAACAATATCTGACTCTTGAAGGGAGCAGGATACAAAATGCTGCCAGTAAGTATGTTTCCTACCATGTTTCCAGCTGGTATTCTCTGATTTTAATTATGGCCAGCTTACATTTGAAAATGAAGAATTCTGTCTTGCCTGCACGTTGTTGGCCTGCCTGTGCTGTGCTGTCTGAAGGTCCCAAAGTGAGATTTTTGGAAATGTGCAGCTGGCACAGGCTCACAATCACTTGAGATACCTGAGCAGAGTATCCTTTGTCTTGTCCCAAACCTGGTGTGAGGAAAACTCTGGGAAATGCCCTGAGTTTTTTTCCTTTGAGGTAGTAGTCTTCATGTGGTGGGCTCCTCACTTTGTTTCCTGTACAACCAGCAATACTCATTGCATTCCTCACCTGAGCTAATCAAGGAGCAATCTCCCCGAGACCTACCTCAATTTCCCAGTCTAAATTCCTACCATTATTTGTAGACTCGGTAAGAGGATCTGTTCCTCACAGGTCTGCTGTGAGGTGTTCCTGGTTTCCCTGGGATCCTGTCCATGCCGATCCCGTGTTAATTAGAGCTGGCTGCAGGAGGTGGAGGTGAGCTGTAATCCTCCCAGTGTTTCCACAGCCCTGCCCCGTCTTGCCTTCCCCAGCACAGGGCACAGAGCTGGAATTCAGAGCTCTGCTTCCTCCCTGGCAGTGTCTGCAGTGCCCATCACACCTGGGAAACAATAATTCCTCTGTTCAGCCTGGCTGAGGGCTTTTGCAGTGTTCACTTCCTCCCTTTGTGTAGCAGCAGCTGATGCCAGCCTATCCAAATCTGCACTCCAGCAGATTCTTTACAAACTTCTCTGGAGTAATGAAATCAATGAAATCCTGCCTTTCTCCCACTGCATGGGAGTCCAGCTTCCATTTACCTGCTCTCTCAGTCCCTCCTAGGAAAAAGGCTCCCTGTAGAGCTGCAGGGGGGATTTTCCTGTGGTCTCCAGCTTGGTTGGCATCCTCAGGAGCTTGTGTCAGTGAAGACATCCAGTTTTCACTCCTCTCTGCCAGCAGTTGTGTCCAGCCATTACAGATGACTTCTTCCAGAAGGAAAAAAGTTGTGTTGTATCCTTGTCCTTGCTGCTGTCTAAATTTAATGAAATAACTTACTTTCTTGAACTCATCTTCAGACCTTTTCTTGTTCTTTGTGAGATGAAGTTTGATATGTAAGGTGGTGTAAGGTAAGAGTTGAAGTTTTAATTGCAACAGAACTGAAACATTTTGAGAGGCATCTAAACTTTTTTGTAGTCTCAGGGGATGGATTTAGAGGGAAGATCTTGTTCTGTGCAAGGACAAATACTTCAGTTGAAAATAGTGATTAAGCGTGATGAGTCTGTCTGGAAAGGTGTTTGGGAACATTATAGGGTACAAGAAGATATTTTTAGGCAGTGTGTATATACATAAGAAACATTTTTCACTGCCTCATGATACTTTCCACGTGGCATATATTCCTAATTTCAGAGCTGCTGAAGTCACAGTCAGTGTCAGGAGCTCAGGGCAGAGGCTCATTTCTCCAAAATCAGCCCTGTGCCTGCCATACCTTCCAGAAATGGAGCCTTTCTTTCTTTCTCTGGCTTCTGAGACTACCAAATAGGTAGTTGAAGAAATGCATGAACCCCTGCTGATATCTGATGTCAGCAATTAGCCCTCTTGGAGACAGATGGTATAGGCAATTATCCTTCCCCTTCAATGCTGGCATCAGCCAGATGGGCTGAGCTAGGTCCAGTAAGCTTTCTTTAATCAGCAGAGTATTTTCCTCTTTTCTTAGTCTTTAAGATGTCAAGGAGCTTTGGTCTTTTCCTGAACCATCCCCATCTGAAGCCAGGCATTCAAAGCCCTCTTGCCATACATTAGAAAACCCACGGTGAGGTACCAGCAGCACAGCCACAGGTGAGCACAGGCACCATTCAGGAATCACCCCGTGTGTAAAGAAAATAATGGCTCGTCTCACACGTCTCCTTTTTCCTGCAAAGGCAGAGGAAGCAGCACGAAAGGTGGCTAAACATTGAAAAGAAAGAGCAGGACTAATGGGAGTCAACAAGGACTGCACCCTCACTCCTCTAGAGAAGAGAGGGAATGGGGTTTTCAGGCTGACCTGCTCAAAGTACTCTCTCTCAGCTCAGTGACAGCTAAATCCCTGCCAATAAAAACCATGCTAATCAGTGGTTAGGGAGAGGGAGCTTCTGAGATAGGGCAACTTCCTCCAACCCTGAAGGCATGACTTTCTGTATTCACAACCACACTGGGCCTGACTGAAGTGCTTTCCAGAATACAGATTTACCTCCTCAGCTCGAAAACATGTAACCACCATGTCCTTTCTCAGAAACACAGCTGCTCTAAAGACCATATCCTGTAAGAACTGGTTTTATTGTGGCTTTGGACATAACTGAAATGGAATAATTTCTATGATCACATATTCTCTTAGGCCATAAGACTGCTTTTTTCTCTTTTGGCAGTGGTTTCTTAAGATTGTTTCTTTATAAAATACATCAGAATGAAGCCTCCAGACTGTGCACCGTTTCACCCAAAGTGGCAAATAACCTTTAACTGAAAATCTTAGAAATTGTTAAAAGCTTTTAATTGGGAATCTCTGAAATTACTGAAAGCCCTCACTAAACATCAAGAAAATAGAATACAGCAACTTGTGAAGTATGAAAATTTTCTCTGAAAATTAATATGGAATTTTCTCTGCCTAAAGGATTTCTGCTCTTTGCAGAAATTAAGGTGCCAGCTGAGAGCTGCAGCTCCTGTGTGGTCTGACAGCCTCACCTTGCTGCTGTGAGAGGGCACTCGACCTTCTGCCTTTTAACTATTTCTCATTTGTGGTGACATGAATGAGTTAAGCTTCTTGGCTGTGCAGTTAGGGTTTTCTCAGAAAAATTTGTTGTAGTCTGAACAGTTTAAATAATAAAACTATCCCGGCTGGACTTGGGATAAGCCTTGGGACACAGGGCAAGCTGTGTCCTTGTGGGTGGATGGAGAGTAAATGAATGCATTTATGGGTGAATCTGGAGCCTTCACCTTCCTCTCCTGTCCCTGCTCTTGGCTTGGTGCTGCTGTTTCCTTCTCTTTCTGGCTGAACTTCCCAGCTCAGCTCCATCCCAGGGAAAAAAGAGGCACGAAGGCAAGAGGCTGCTTGGCTCAGCAGGTGCCACAGTGGGCCCTTGTTGCCAGCAGCAGCAATTAGTGACTGCTCTGTCAGACCAGCTGGATGTTTGAGGTCTCAGTGGGTTGCAAGAATGTGTAACAGGGCTGCTAAACATGTGAGAGTGCCCAAAGAATACACACCCGTGTTTAGAGCAAATCTGGGAGCTCGTGAATAGAATGAATTCACCACGAGGTAAAGACAAAACTCGTTTTTAACTATGGCTAATACTCCAATAACATCTGATCATTTCTATAAATGGGATTAACAGAGTCAAAGTAATCCATTCCACGTGTATGTGAATCTGCTCAATTTTATATTACTATAAAAATTCTCAGAGAAAGGTGTACATAGCACAATCTAGAGCAGGAAATCAGGTGTTCCTCTAGAACATGTGTTATTGTAGATTTTACACTTGGTCTTTCTCTGTTGAGAACAAAATTGCAGGGATGCATGGGATTTCATGTCACCTGCACACTGGTGATCTGAGTGTAAATACATCCTCCTGAAGTAAATTCATGCTGTTGTAGCAAATTTCTTTGTAAATGTTAGACTGTCTCCAGCACAGCTCTGGTAGCTGTCATCACAAGACAGTGGATGTGATGGTCTAACAAGTCTCACCTTCATGAGGATAGCATGGAATAGCTGATTAATATGCTGTTACCTCCTCAGACTGTTCATTTGCCACATGATTCTGCTATATGGTGCTTTATAAGTTCAGAACTTCGTGCTGTTTTATAAATATGTGCAGAAAATAAAACAGAGGCTGTAGGCAGCTGTTTTGAACTTGTATCTTAACATGGCATTCAAATGTTAATTGTGTGAATAAATCTTTTTCATTTTACAGACATGCAGATGTCAGTAGAATAAAACTAATTATCAGAGGATGATGGTTTCTGACACCTGATAAATGCCGAGATGAAGCTACTTATTGAAACTGTATCGAAATACTCTGTTTGCCATAAACAGATATTCATTAAAAATAGACATGCTTATTTTCTAGGTGGTTGACACTAATATCTTGGCATAACTCTAGCATCACAGCTAAAAACCTGATGAAACAATGCTGTATAAATGCAGCTCAAGAAAACATATGGACAGACTAAAATGCAGTAAACTTTTATCTGCAGAGTTTTGTTCATTAGATTTCCACTGTCTCACTATGAATTGCATATATTTACACTAGGTGACTCTTCATGATGTTATGTTGTGGTTTTAAATCCATCTTATCCCAAATCTGTTGTACAAAACTAGTTACACTTCACACCTTACAGTCAGAGCAGTGAGTTGTTACTCTGAGGTGACAGGGAAGAAAACTGAGCAGGGAAGTTCAGGTACTTCTGATGATTTGAACAATTTTCAGTTTTAATTTTGCTGGTTTGTATTAAAGATACAGAATGCTTAGGAGCTTTGGCTGAAGGTGGTTGTTTCTGCCCCCTCACAGATGGAAGGCCTTTAACTCTGGATGAAATCTGGGGAAGTGTTCATGCATCCTACCAGGCTCGTCTGCAGGAGGGGCCCTGGGACACTATTACACAGCAGGTGAGAATCCTCTGGTCCTTCACCAAACTGGGGAATGCAATATATGCCTGAATCCTCAGTGGCCTTATTCCTCTCTTGGACACAAGGAAAAAAACCGAAAAATAATAATAAAAAATATATATCTGTCTATCTCATGTTGTGCTGAGCCATTTACCAGCAATTGTTTCAGTCCTGGATTTTGAAAGATGTGTAAGTGTTCACCATTTAAGGCTTGCTTTGACAGTATCTCTCATTTAAAGTACTTTTCCAAAGCCAATCCTCAAAAATTCAGGCAATTTCTAAGTAATTGTGAATTTGGGTAAATACAAAAGCAGACGTATTTATGTAAGTAAAACATATCAGCATAACATTTCACGGATTGTCTGGGTAATCAAATTACCAAAAAAGACTGTGTGTAATTTTCGGTTTTAAATAGACTTGCAAGCCTCAGGATTGAGTGAGGGAAAATTGGTCTCTCAACAAAAAATAAGTTGGTGCTGTCTAATAGTGACACATGGCTCCGAGCTGAGCTGCTTGCTGTGGTGGCTTCCCTTTGCTCCAGGTCTCACATGCTGACAAAGAATTGAGACTCTCCAGGCCTGAGTTTTTTCCCATCAGACCAAGACACCAATGTGTCCTCTTTTCCTCCCCTCCCCTTCCCTGTTTTTTCCATTTTAGCTATTTCCAGGCTCTCAGGTCCCTTGCCACAGCGGCACGATAAGGATGTAACATCCACCGGGTCCTGCAGGTGCTCCCTTAATTCAAATAACACAGTTTAATTACAGGATGCCTGTTTGTAGACGGTGTTCAGCCATGGGAACACGAGCAGCGTTCTTGTTTCTGCAGCCACAGACTGTTATTTATCTTATAACAGCTTCCTGAGAACCTCGCAAGCCATGGGTGTTCTGGTGGTTGCTGTGCGTGTCTGAATTCCAGTTGTGAGCTGGCAGGTTCTTGTAATACACACTTTTTCACATGAAGCATTAATTACCTGGCTTGTCTGTGAGTGAGGACGAGGAAACTTGGTTTTAATAACATAATGTAGTAGTGAGGCACTACTGGGAATAAAGCATAAACGGGATGTTTGGGATGTGTGAAATCAGAGTTGTGGAAGCCAAAAGGAAAATCAGGTCACTCCCACATGGGGATTATTTTTGCCTCTTAAGGGACAGTAAAGTAAAAACTGTCCTGCATCTAATAACTGGAGGTGTGTGTGGGATACATACACACAAATTCCTGCAAAAACAGGAGTTTTGGGTGGCAAAATGTGTGGAGTCATGAATCTGATTCTGAGACACTCTCCAGAGGTGGTACAGCCAACTCTGAGTCCAGTGACAAACACAGGAAGAACATTTTGGAGAAATTAGCAAACTTAACAGCTGCAAAATGTGACTTTCTGTTAAATAAGGAGATTATGGAAGATAATAAAAACCAGCCTGCAAGCCTCAGATCAAAGCAAGAGTCAGGTCTACAAGATAAAGACTGCTTTTTGCCCCCAAATGAATCAGGGATCTGAACTGAAATACGGAGTTTTGTCTTGCCTTCCTGCTTTTCTGCTGACCCATTTTGTTATGTGGGTTAGGCTTTGCCTGCAGGGACACAGATCCTATAATGCAAGTCACTGGGCAAACTCATCAAATCAGGCTTGAGCACTCGGTACACATGAGCAGCAGAGTAAAAAGGTTTAGGATTTTAATCCAAAAGAGATACAAATTTTAAATGCTACAAGCACTCCACCACTGGGAAGAAAAATTGAGCTTGCCAAGGGTGCATGCATGTTACTTAACTTTTAACTAGGGCTAATTTGCACTGTGATTGGCAGACCAGGAAAAGAAAGGCTTACTGACTTTTTGGGACTTTTTTCCCATGTATTTTATAAAATGTGGGTGCCAGGCCTGTGCACATTTCTGATACAACTATATTTTGGTATATACTCTCTGTGGTAGAATACATCTATAATAAAATATATCTCAGGAACTGAGATGAGCTCCAAAGAGTAGAGGTATTTGACATTTGCAAATTTTAGGTAAAAGTTGGTCTTTTATAGTTACTTTTGATTATGGTGGAAAGTTGTGCTCATTTCCAGAGAAAGCATCTTGAAATGTTTCTCCTGACTAGATTAGTGCAAAAAGCAGAAGCCAACTAGTTACCTTTCATAAATAAATTAACATGATAAGGTTGCATAGTATTTTATAATGATAATTGATAAATGGTGATGATTTAATTGCACTTCCTCTAGTAATAATCTTAAAATGCTCAAATGAAGTTCCTGTGATTGGCTTTCGTGTGAGTTAAATCTCCCTGGGGTCTTCAGTCATCCCTTCTCTACATCCGGCGATAACTTGCTTTAG
>VWZT01003105.1:5065-33591 GCA_013397055.1 Pachycephala philippinensis | reverse complement strand
AGAGAGGGCAGGGAAAGCACCCACCGAATGTGAGGCACAGCTGGAGATGCTGCTGAGGAGGAGGAAACACAGGCTGGGGAGAAGGGACAGCCTGGAGAGGGAGATAGAAAGGACAAGGAATTGCAGTCTCCCGAATCGGGGACTACAAACACAGACAAGGCCTTCTCCCACCTCCCTCCAGGGTGGCAAAGAGAATGGAGACGATCACCAACTCTCCCAGCAAAACACAACTCAGGCAAACCACAGTGGAAGCCAGAAGAGACAGAGGAAAGAAAGCAGAAACAGAGGAAGGCACTCACCTGTTTCACCGAGGAGGAGAAGGCAGGAGAAGTGGATGAGGGATCCTTCACTTGCTCTGCCTTTTATACTGTCCCACACCGCCCTGGGCCCAGGGACAGCCTTTGCACAGGGAATGTGTTTACCAAGCTCATCTTGCATGCAAAACATCCCAATTAGAGAAATGGGGACACTGCAATGCTGCTTTTTCATTTCCCTGTGCAGGACATGCCCAGTCAGCCTCCCAGGCTCCTTTCAAGTGCCGGGATTAGAGGCCAAAACATTTCCAGGGAAAATGATCCGTCAGCAGGGACGGGTAATGCAGCCAGGGCTGAGAAGTGTCCCACTGACAATCTGGTGCCAGTCCCTGGCCCTCCAGGGCATGACTTTCAAGTGCAGAGGCAGACCCATGTCCTGTGACAGATATTGGCACCACGGGACTGGACTGAGAGTGGATCCCTCATCTGAAGGGATCCCTGAATCATTAGATCAAAAAAGATCTCCCAGACCATGGAATCCAACCTGTGCCTGATCCCCACTTTGTTACCCAGCCCAGAGCACTGAGTGTTTTTCCACGTCCAGTTTTTCCTTGGACACCTCCAGGGATTGGGACTCCAAAAGTCCCCGGGCAGTCCCTTCCAAGGCCAGAGCAGTGATGTCCAGCCTGGAGACGCGATGCCACATTCAGGGTGAGGGACGGAGCTGACCTTCACAGGGGGATGGCCAGGCTGGAGCCTCAGGGCTCTGAGGAGCCCGGCCCCATCATCAGGAAACACTTTAAAGTCATGGCCTGGAGGGCCAGGGCTGGAATTATTTGGGATGTCGGACACAGCACTGGATGCATCACCCGTCCCTGCTGACGTGGCATTGCCCCTGGACACGTTTTGGCCTCTAATCCTGGCACTTGAAAGGAGCCTGGGAGGCTGACTGGGCATGTCCTGCACAGGGAAATGAAAAAGCAGTGTTGCAGTGTCCCCATTTCTCTAATTGGGATGTTTTGCATGCAAGATGAGCTTGGTAAACACATTCCATGTGCAGAGGGTGCCCGTGGGCCCGGGGCTGTGTGGGACAGTATAAAAGGCAGAGCAAGTGCAGGATCCCTCATCCACTTCTCCTGCCTTCTCCTCCTCGGTGAAACAGGTGAGTGCCTTCCTCTGTTTCTGCTTTCTTTCCTCTGTCTCTTCTGGCTTCCACTGTGGCTTTGCCTCAGTTGTGTTTTGCTGGGAGAGTTGGTGATCATCTCCATTCTCTTTGCCACCCTGGAGGGAGGTGGGAGAAGGCGTTGTCTGTGTTTGTAGGGACCATTCAAAATTGCAATTCCTCGTCCTTTCTACCTCCCTCTCCAGGCTGTCCCTTCTCCTCAGCCTGTGTTTCCTTCTGCTCCAGCTGTGCCTCACATTCCGTGGGTTCTTTCCCTGCCCTCTCTCCAGGTGCTCCTCCAGCCACAGCCATGTCCTGCTACGACCTGTGCCGGCCCTGCGGCCCCACGCCGCTGGCCAACAGCTGCAACGAGCCCTGCGTCCGGCAGTGCCAGGACTCCCGAGTGGTCATCCAGCCCTCTCCCGTGGTGGTCACCCTGCCCGGGCCCATCCTCAGCTCCTTCCCCCAGAACACCGCCGTGGGATCCTCCACCTCTGCCGCCGTGGGGAGCATCCTGAGCGAGGAGGGAGTGCCCATCAACTCGGGGGGCTTTGGGCTGTCCGGGCTCTCTGGCCTTGGTGGCCGCTACTGTGGCCGGAGGTGCCTGCCCTGCTAGAGCCGGGCCGGACGTCCAGCGAGTGCCTCCCCCAGGAAGCCCCAAGCCGAGTTTCTCGTGGAGCTGCTAGCCAGCGTTTCCAGAGGCCTTGGGTCCCCTCGAGCCCTCCTGGCAAGGAGGGAGGGAAGGGAGGTGCTGTCTGGACACGTGGCCAACCTGTCTCAGCCTTGAAAATCCTGCTTTGGAAGAGTTTCCTTGTCTCTGTGATTTTGCATTTCACACTGACGTGGTTTAATGCTGTAATTGCCAGCAGTCAGTGGAGGGGTTTTACTCAGGAATTAAGGAAAGGTGGAGTCTTGCTTGCTGTCTCTCGGTTGGAATGGTTTCAGTGGCTTCTTTTCCCTTCATAAATATATATTTTCCTTTTGTTTTTGCTGAATGCTACTTGACTTTTTATCATTAAACTGATGTTGCATCTGATTTTGAGTTTCGTTGTGGTTTTTCTCTCCTTTTTACCTCCCCGTGGGGCAGAATTATGTGAAAATCTATGCAAGGATTTCACAGAGGAAAATGTGAATCCAAAAGTCACCACAACCCACCTGATCAAAATAATTTCCTCATTTTTTACACTCTTGAGGAGCACTTAACAGGTTCACAAATATACTTCTCTTTCTAGGACTTTTTTTCCCTGATTTTTTTATCCCACGTCTGTGTGTAAAATTACATCTGGGATGTTCCAGATATGGAATTGGGAGATTTTTGGTCCTGTCCTTTATTTGGTATCTTTGAAACTCTTGAGAATCTGAATGTGAATATTAATATGGCAGAAGCAATACTTGCCATTGTGGCAACGAAAAGACATCCAAGAATAATAAAACCATAAAATAAATTCTATTTGAAAATTAAATTATCTTAGAGATGAAATATAAGTATTTGAGGAGCCCGGGGGAAGGCTCCTGGCATTCAGGTGTGGAGCCAGCCCAAATGTCCACAGAACAGGGAAAAGAGGTGGGGTTCTCCTTTCAAATGTTTTACACTCACATTTAAAGTTTATTAAGAACGATTTACTTGCAAATTTACAAATTTGGGGGGAGAAGAGTTTAGCAAAAAGATGGGATAGAATCCTAGAATATCCTCATTGGAAGGGACCCTCAAGGATCGTGTAATCCAGCTCCAGGTCCTGCACAGACCCACAAGAACCCCAAAATATCCCTGAGGGCATTGTCCAAACGCCCCTGGGGCCGCGCCCATTCCCTGGGGAGCCTGGGCAGTGCCCCACCACCCCCTGGGGGAAGAATTTACCACAAATATCCAGCCCAAACCTCCCTGGCACAGCTCCAGCCATTCCCTGGCTCCTGTCCTTGATCACACAGAGCAGATTTCGGAGCTGCTCCTCCACCGGGTCCCCTCTTTTGTTTCTGGCTTGAGGCAGCAACACCAAAGAATGAAAGACGGCAAAATGAAAACGTCCCAGACTGAGAGGAGTCTGGGCTTGGAAAGAGGAGGGTGAATTTTCCAAACGAATAATTGGAGAGGCTGGAATGCCTCCACGGGACTGGCAGGATGAGTTTTATTCCCTGGGATCCATGAGGAATCGCCGAGCGTTCCCCTGAAGGGACATCAAAGAGCAGAGGAGTCCTCCGTGGCAGGAAGGCGCCGTGCCACGATGCAAATGGACATGGAGCTCAAGGGGTGGAGGAGTGGAACTCGGGAGGATGAAGAGTCTGGCTAAGGGGAAATAAACCCCCAAATTTACCCTTTCTGATCTAAAATGGAAAAAAGGGAGCCGCGTGCTGGAGCCTTCCCAGCCCAGCATCGCAGGGGGTTGTGCAGGATCTTGAAATTTTCATTAAACTGAAGTGGTCATTTATATTTCAGGTAGAATTTTATACCTTTAAGGGTCTTATCCACCTCCTGTAATTTTATACCTTTAAGGGTCTTATCCATCTCCTGTAATGCTTGGAGAGACAATTCCTGAAGAATGTGAAGATGATTTGGAAGCCACGGCGCCTTTGGATGTTCAGGTGGAGAAATGGGTGCAATAACTCTGCAGATATATATGAATCTAAGAGGTTATTGAGAAGCATCTTTTTTTTGCATTAATTAGTTCCCACGCGTATTTTTGCAGGTGGAACCTTTTCTCGATAAAGAAATTGTCCTGCTTTTGTTTTCCAGTCTAGGTTTAGGCTGGCATTGCATGAGAAGCATCATCCACCCATTAAAAATTCTTTCATCTTCCCAATTTACGGGTACTTTTAATTTCTGGTACTTTTAGGCTGACTCTAATAATGTCAACGTGAAATTACTCCAAGCGCAGTCTAATAAAGAAAATTTTTTTCCCACTCCTCAGCAATTGTTCACTTGTGGCTGCCTTGGGATCCAAGATCAAATCCATGAGGTGCCAAAACTCTTTGGGTGCCATTCCCAGTCTGACCCAGTTACAAACAATTGTCAATTAAAACGTTCACATCTCCAAAAAACATCTCTGAGGACCTTTCCAAGCCTGGAGAAGTGAAGCTTTGGGGTGACCTAATTGTGGCCTTCCAGGACCTGAAGGAGCCAACAAGAAACACGAGGAGAGAATTTCCAAGGGCCTGGAGTGACAGGACAAGGGGGAAAGGGGTAAAACTGAAAGAGGGGAAATTTAGGTTGGGTATAGGGCAGGAATTCTTCTCCGTGGGGGTGGTCAGGTGATTCCATGGATTCCCCATCCCTGGAAGTGTCAAAGATCCCTTCCCACCCAAACCATTCCATGATTCCGATGGATATTTGTGAGCTGAGATGACACAGAAGGGGTTTTTAGGTTCACTTTCTAAAAGAACTGATAAATCAGGATTAAACATCCCCTCATTCCTGCAGCTGTGCCTCAGACTCTGTTACCCGAATTTAATACGACAAAACCATCTGAATTTGATGTGATAAAGTGGTAATTTGTCTCTGAATTCCACAATTCTGGCACTTCCTCCCCAGGTTCCATGGGATTTCAGGGGTGGACGTGCCCTTTTGGCCCCAAACCCAGAGCTGAGATTGTTCCAACGCTCGGCTGGAGGCAGAGCCTGGTGAGCATCGGTGGAGACATGAATTTATTAAGGATTTACACTCATACCCTTAATAAAAGAACACCTTGCAATGATGAATTATGTATTATAGACATTCTTGGTATTTTTCTTTATGACTAAAGTCAAACATACGCCAGAGTCTGGATTTTGTTGTGACTGAAAGGTGGCCCTGGAATAAATTTGGTCCCTAATTCCTGAGATGAGAGAAACCTGCGGGACGGAATCCGTCTGTCAGAAGATAAGGAAATAAAAACAAAGTAAATAAGCAGTGAGGAAAAGACATTTAATCAGGTGGAACATTTGACATTCAGGACATACTCGCTGGGAATTAATTCCAGGTACAAAGGCTGTCTGTGGTCCCCAGGCCATCGGGGCTGAGGTATAAAAACCAACTCAACCCAACTCCTTCCTGCCACTTCTCTTCCCTCTTTCCTCTTTTGTGAGCAAGGTTAGTTCAAATCCTCTTCTCTTTCTCTGTTTGCTGAGTTCTTGCCTTAATAATCTGGGTTTTTTTTCCCCACAGTGTTCTGCTGGTTGCTGGATTTGTTGGGGTGAGAGTTTTTCTGTTTAAAAAGTTGGGGTTTGCTGTTGAAGTCGTGGAATTTCTGGAGTCTTGACTTGGTTATAGATCCTTGAGTTGGTGATAGAAGTTTATTCAAATGTGGGATTTCAGACAAGTTAAATGGCATAGAAAATATTAGAAATAATAAAGATTAACAAATTGAATGGGTGGAATGACTACGCAAGGGGTTGAAACTCTGGAATCTTTAAAGGTCCCTTTCAACTCCAACTATTTATTAAAAGAGAAAATCCAGGAGCTCATTTATATTCCAGCAGCATTTTTTGAGGGTCTTTTCCATCCTGGAATGTCAGCTGGGTCACCAAGTGTGGAAATTTTGTTCCAGAGTGCAGTGACATCTCCTGAAATGTTGAGAAATGGGATCAGGGATTGTGGGGATAAAGGGAAAGAAGGGGAAAACCAGAGCAGGGCTGAGCACCCACCAGACTGTGACAGGAATCAGAGAATTTTGTTTTTATTGCCATGGTGGGACCAGACCCAGGGAGCATGCAGGGGATTCCTGCCTTTTCTCACATCTGTGGACGAGTTGTCTGGGAAAGATTTCAAAGACCTCCTCTTCAAGGCTTCCTAATGACATTGAAATTTGTACCTCTTTGTAGGCAAAGTTGGAGCCTTCAAATGAATTCTCCCTTTCATTTTTCCAGCTGCCCATGGAACTCTCTCCACAGGTACATTTGTGGTCGGGTTTTACTCCTAATTGCTGCTCCTACAACGCTCTGGGTGCACGGAGCTGGATCTCTCCAGACGTGCAATCAAAATCCCACAATTAAATTAATGACACAGGTTTGTTTCTTTTGTTCTGCTGCCAGTTCTTCCCTGGATCAGCGACAGCCCAGAGGACGTTTCAGCCTCTGTCTCCTTGTAACATATTTAAGAGTTTGGTTTCCTTCTCAGCTCCTGCCTCAGCTCCTAAAAAGGCTCCGTGGAAAGTTGTTGTCCTGATAACTGAGCTGAGTAAATGTAGGTGCAACGCTGTTGCCCTGAGTTTTGCAGTTCCTCGATGTTTTCATTTTCTGTAAGAGTTTCTCACACACTTTCTGTGAACATAGCCATGCTTTGCTAACCGTGCTTTATTGTTTACATTCCATTTCTCCCAGGCGGAGACATTTGATGGATTTTCCCTTTGACCAGTGTGATTGAGGGGTGGTGATTTCTCCCTCCAATCCACGGTGATTTCTAAGAACATATATAACAAAGGCTCGGGGTCATCGGGCCCCTCCTTTTCTGCTTCTCTCTTGACAAGGGTCCACGTGGTTCTTTTCGTGTCCAAGTGCGACACAACACAACTCCTGCCTTGCACTCAGGTGTGCTCCTGTCTTCCAGACCTCATCCCGAGCCATGTCCTGCTACGAGCGGTGTCCCTCCACCTCCTGCGGCCCCACACCGCTGGCCAACAGCTGCAACGAGCCCTGCATCCGGCAGTGCCAGGACTCCACCGTGGTCATCCAGCCCTCTCCCGTGGTGGTCACCCTGCCCGGGCCCATCCTCAGCTCCTTCCCCCAGAACACCACCGTGGGATCCTCGGCGTCCGCGGCCGTTGGGAGCGCTCTGAGTGCTGAGGGGGTCCCCATCTCCTCGGGGAGCTCCTTGGGGCTCTCTGGCTTTGGCTACCCCGGGCTGGGCAGTGGCTACAGCCGGCCCTACCGGCGCTACAACCCCTCCCGCAGCGGCTTCTACGGGCCCTGCTAAGGCGGGAGGGGAACGCGAGAGGAAAAGACCAGGAATGCTGAATCCCGACCCGTGCCTGGAGCAGGACTGAGCTCATGGTTTGCAAAATGTCAGATCCCCACAGCTCCGCCTGAACGGAGCCCCTGGAATGAGGCCACTACTTGTGTTTTACTTCTTTATGTTTCTAATCCGTGTTGTAGCTCTGCTGCTCGGTGTATTTGGTACTACCTGGTGTAAAATTTTAAATTTGGGGAGGAGGTGGGGCTTGGTTCTCGGGGTGCGCTGGAAGAAGAGCTCTGCCTGTGAAGACGTCCCCCAGAACCAAGCCTTTCCCCCCACACCGACCCCTGGGGCTTTGCAGGGCTTTAATCCTCTCGTTGGGATTAATAAAGCGATGGTTTTATTGTAATTCCAGTCTCCTGCTGGTTTTTTCCTTCCCCTCGTGTTTTCCTTTGAAAGTTTCTCAGGGTGAAATTTATCACCGAGTAGATCATCAATAGTCTGAGGGAGTTGGGAATGTTGGGACTGTTTAGCCTGGAGTGTGGAGAACTCAGAGCACCTCCGGGACCTGATTTAGGTTTGCGACAGCCACCGAAGGCACTAAGCCAGCCAATTTTGAGGAAAAAAAAAGTAGAAATTCTCATGTTGGGAAGGTTTGGGGCATTCCAATAACTCCAGTTATACAAATATTATAATACAAATAATATATACAAATAATACAAATAATACAAATAATACAAATAATACAAATGATACAAATAATACAAATGATACAAATAATGTTTGCAGCAGGCTGAGTTGTCCCCAGGAGTTCAATTGCTCCCAGGAGTTAAATTGCTCATGGTTTATGTACCAGCCTGGCATCAGATGAAAAACCTCCCTCAAAGCTTCTTTCATCTCCAGGACCTGGGGTTCATTCCAATCCTTTGTTCCATCACACCCAGGACTCCGGAGTCAATGTAAGGCTACAAATTTCAATTCAGGCAGTAATTTGTCAACTCTTTGGTGCCTCACCTGTCCTGGGAGCTCCAAGTTGTCATACAAAAGTTTTCATTGAGTGTGGAGGGGGTGAAACTCCATTGCTGTGTCCTGGTTCAGCATCCAAAGGCTCCCAAATTTTTGGATAAACTCCGGGTGTTAATTACAGAACTGGCAGAATATCATTGCCACGCTGTTAATGAGGTTTTTTCCAAAATGTGATCTCCCCTCCAAGAGCAGCAGTTTCTGTGCCTGGAGGGAAGGATGAGGAGAAGGAAGCATTCCTTGGTTATCTCAGTTTTAGGGATGAAAGGGAAGTGAATTTTTCTTGGGAGTGATTCCTACTAGAAGGAATGAATTTTTTGAAATATCTGAAAAGATAACAGGGTGTTGGATTCTAGAGATTTTGAGGAAAGGGAGGAGAAACACTGCCCTTTTAGAGAAAAACCTTTTGTAGAAAAAACTTTTGTGGAAAAGACTCTAACAGAAAAGAAGAGAATTTTCTTGTGGAGAAAATAGGAAGAGTTAAATGGTTTTAGAGGTCATGAAGATTTGGCTTATTTTTTTTTTCTAAGATAAATTACAGAAAGGTTTAATAAAATAATTAAAGTTTCTGAAGGTGTTCACCTTGAATTAGGTGAAGTCCTTTGAGTGCTCCTGAGTCACACACTTTGATTGAAGCTCTCACCCAGGGGATTCGGGAGCTGAGATCTCCTCACGTCCCTTGAACCTCGGGGAGCCAGAACTTTGCATATTTGAGCCATTAGCGAGAAGTGTTGGGAACTTTGAAGTCCTTTGTTCTTCCGAAGTTCGAGCCCAGGCTTTGTACAAAGCCTCTTCATTTGGAGTTAATTCCTATCTTTTGCTGAGTGTTCCTGATCCCAGCTTTTTTGCATCTTTTCCATGCAGGAATTTCCAGCAGGGACAAATCGAGCCATGATAAATGGGATGAGGAGCCGGGTACAGATTGTCCTGACGCTGTCGTTTGGTTCAGACACAGCACAGCCTCAAAACCCCAAAATTTGAATTAATCTCGAACATCCACCTCCACATTTAATTTGTCGTGAAAATTGCTGCACATCCTGGCGACTTCCCGGGAGCTGGGGCAGGAGTGGTGGTGACTCGGGCATGGAAATGATATTAAAATTCATATTTGGGTAAAGAAATGCAGGTTTGTGGGTGTTTGGATTGGCTGGGTCCATAAAAACCGGGAGAGCTGTGGCTTGGCCCAAGCAATTTTGGAACATGTTTTGTTGCTCAGCAATTCTGGGTTTCATTTTCTTCCAGCTTTGCAATCCTTGGGGAAAAGTGCTGCTCCTCTCAGCTGTGTTTGCGTGGGAAGTGGGAAATTTGGGAATATCTCCTCTGCATCTTGTGGTAAAGCTTGGAATGAAACGCTGAGGCTCCACGTCAGAAAAAAAAAGGGATTATTCACCTAAAGGAGCGAAGTCTTGAACAAGGACTAAACATCACAACACGCCCCTGAAGCAGTGTCTTAATGACTAAAACCAAGCCTAAAATGTCCGCTGGCCTCAGGAGGCGACTTAATTAATACTGTAATTCACCCGAGTCGCCACAGTCTCCAAAGCAATTAATTGGGAGCGCAGGAATGAAGATGAAAGCTTCTGAATGGGAATGCAATAAGGGGAGCAGGAAAAAGGGAGCAATCCCAGGGGGAGATTTCAAAACAAACAAACAACAGGAGCCGATCAGTTTTGGGGGGATTTTGCATGCAAAAGGATGGATCATTAAGGAATTCCATGCATAGGAGATGGCTCGGGATCACGGTATAAAAGCCTACAGGACAGAAGCCTTTTCCATCCACTTCTCCTGCCTCATTCACCCCGGGAACAGGTGAGTCTGAACCTCCCCAGTGCCTTTTTAAATGCTAAAATGCCGCTTTGATGCCTGCTTTTATTGTCTTTTTTTGTTGTTGTTGTTGTTGGGTGTTCTTAGTCCTTTATAAATATTTCTAGGTTGGTTATTTTTTTACCTTGAAGGGAAAATTAGAAAGGTTTCTTTCTACCAAAAAGAAAGGGTTTATTTACTCGTGAAGCAGAGGGTGGCGAGACATGACTTGGAGAATACTGGGAATGTTGTCTCTCCAAACAAGCAGCTTTATCCTGCTCCAGGAACTCAAACCCACCTGGATTTCCAAGCTGGTGATGGATTTGAAAGTCCAGTTTTATGGCAGTCAGCAGCTGCTCTGACTAGAAATCCTAAATAAATGCTCCAAGCGTCCTTTTCCAGCCTCCAAACACCCCAGTTCCGGGGAGGGGAGGGTGTCACCAGCCCCTTTTCCAGCTGGGATGGCTCAAAACTGACCCTGGAGGAAGCTGGCAGCAGGGAAACCTGGATCAGCATCCCGCCTTGCCTCTTAGTTTGGAGGAATATCCACAATCCTTTCCCAAAAGAGGAGGATTTAGGTCAGGTTTAAGGTTCCTGGGGCCCTGGGAGCGCTCAGAGTCTTCAGGGAATGTTTAATCACTGCTCCTGGAGGCAGGAAAAAAGGGCAAAAATGAGTTTAATGCCTTGTCCAGAGGGAAAGAAAGCCCAAATCCTGGGAGAGGAAGCTCAGGGGGAGCAGAGGGAAGGAGAACACTGGCATTAATCCACACCCACCCCCAAATAAAGGCTTTTCATGGCTGGATGGGATCATGGGGGTTTTGATCTGATGAGTGACGACCTCTCCTGTTGCCCTGAGTTTTGCAGTTCCTCGATGTTTTCATTTTCTGTAAGAGTTTCTCACGCACTTTCTGTAAACATAGCCATGTTTTGCTAACCGTGTTTTATTGTTTGAATTCCGTTTCTCCAACGCGGAGACGTTTGATGGATTTTCCCTTTGACCAGTGTGATTGGGGGGTGGTGATTTCTCCCTCCAATCCACGGTGGTTTTTAAGAACATATATAATAAAACTCGGAGTCATCGAGCCCTCTCTTTTTCTACTTCTCTCTTCACAAAAGTCTGCGTGGTTCTTTTTGTGTCCAAGTGCCCCACCCTCTGTGTGTGCTTGGACATCTCCCACCCTCCTGGATGAACTCTAGAAAATTGCTACAGCTTTGAAACGGGGTTTAATTTCTTCCCTGTGTTCCAGACCTCCCTCCATCCTGAGAAATGTCCTCCTACGATTTGTGCTGCCCCACCTCGTGCGGCCCCACGCCGCTGGCCAACAGCTGCAACGAGCCCTGCGTCCGGCAGTGCCAGGACTCCACCTACGTGATCCAGCCCTCTCCCGTGGTGGTCACTCTGCCTGGGCCCATCCTCAGCTCCTTCCCCCAGAACACCGCCGTGGGATCCTCGGCATCCGCGGCCGTCGGGAGCACCCTCAGCTCCGAGGGGGTCCCCATCAACTCGGGGAGTTCCTCGGGATTTGGGGGATTTGGGGGATTTGGGGGATTTGGGTACAGCCGGCCCTCCCGCCGTTACAGCTCCCGCTTCGGGGAGCCCTGCTAAGGGAAATGTGGGATGAAACACCCGGGAATGCTGGAGCACGACCCGATGGATGCAGGACTGAGCTCCCGCTCCAGATGTGATGGGAGATAGCCACAGCTCCACCCGAGGTTCACGGAGCTGTGGGAGTTCCTCAAACCATGCTTTTGCTTGTCTTATTCTTTGATATTTCGTATTTCTGATGAAATGTTTTTATTTCCTGTCGCTTCGTCGTCTCAGTCCACGGCCGCTCCGAGAGAAGAGTCCCAGGATGAAAAGCCATAAGAGTTCTTGTTGAATCCTAGAAATATTTACTTATGCTTTGTACTTTTTTATTCTGCTGTTTTACTCTCATTAAAGTCCCTCTGCATCACACTCCGAGTCTCCTGCTTTTCATTGGAAAAACTTGGAAAACTTTCAGCAAAAAGCTCATTTTTTGCAAAATTTTCTTGTTGTTCCTCTGTTTTGTACAGTGAAAGGGGGCAGCAGTGGTTGCAGAAATTCAGCCTAGAGAAGAGAAGCTTTGGGGTGGCCAAATGTGACCTTCCAGGACCTGAGGGACACGACAAAAAACATGGAGAGGGACTTTGGGCAAGGGCAGGGAGTGACAGGACAAGGGGAATGGGTTTGCAATGACAGAGAAGGGAGTTTAGATGGGATATTGGAATCACCTGTGAGGGTGTGGAGGCCCTGGCACAGGTAATTCCATGGATTCCCCATCCCTGGAAGTGCCCAAGGCCAGGTTGGACAGGTCTTGGAACAACCTGGGATGGTGGAAGATGTCCCTGCCCATGGTTGAGATGATCTTCAATGTCCCTTCCATGATTCTGTGATCTCCAGAGTTAAAGGACAGCCTGAATTTTCACCCGAAATCCTTTCTCATTTTCCTGGGATGGAAAAGTGGTCCAGGAATCTGGAATTTGCAGCTCCGAATGAGCCAGCCATGATCTTTTCCTTCCTACATGAGTAAAGGAAATAAATGGAAAGTCAGGGATCTGGGATGGGATTGCAGCAACAGGCAGGTGACAGATATCTCATGGAAAAGAAACATCGCCTTGTGTACGGGGTTTATCCCAAATATTCCAGGCAAATCCTTGCTCCAAGGGGGTGGATTAGAATCCCACATCCACCAGCCTCGGTGGCACCAAACGTTGTTCTGCAAGGAAGGTGGAGCTGACACCCAGGGCAGCGCTAATTGCACTCATCCAATTTGAAACATAATTAAAATCTGCATTTGAAAGCTCGCGCAAACAGGTCTGAAAAGTAAACAAAACCCTCCCGTTTTGGGCGTGTTGTTTTGCAGAGCTTCTGGTGAGTAAATAATTTCTCCCCTCGAGTGTGAATTAATTTTTTGGTGTTGTTTTCTGCTGTTCCCAGCAGAATTCCAGCTGGGAATTCCACACTGCCCCAGCTCCTTGCAGGAATTCTCTGCAGATCCATCCAGGAGTAAGTGACATTTATTTTTGGACAAAACCAGAAATCATATCTGAAATTGTTTAAGTTTATCAGCCCACAGGAAGATGCCAAAGCAAACCTCAAACCTGAGTGATTTTAACGCTGTTCGTGACAGAATTTGAATAAAATTAACAACGAAATGAGCTCCAGTCAGGTGTGAACCTGGAGGATTTCACATCTCCCTGTGCCTTCGGGGGGGGCTGTTTGAGGAGGGGTGAAGTCCCAGGCTCTGCCTACCCCAAAAACCATCTCAGATTACACGTCCACAGCTTCATCTGCCTGGGTTGGGCAGCAAATTCCAGCCAGGGACGAGGGGTGGCTGTGATAAACCCAAAATTCCAGGCACACACGCCCAGAGGGGCTGAATTAAACACCTTAAAGCACAGGAACATCTTAGGTTTAAACAATTCCCCATGCAGGGGGATCTGGAGAGGCGGGACTGGGCCAATCCCAAGGGCAAAGTCCCGAATCCAGGGCAGGGCAATCCCAGGAATCCAGAGCGGGGATTCTCCCCCTTGGCTCTGCTCTGCTCCGGGGAGATCCCACCAGGAATTGGGTCCAGTTCTGGAATTTGCCCTGGATATTGTCGGAATCTCAAATGGCTCCATAAAGTCCACCTGAGCTCAGCCCAGAATTAGGGCTGAGAGAAAAGCAGAACTCAGCAGAGACGGGAACTCAGGAGTTGCAAGAATTTTACGGAGGCTCCGAGCCTTTGAGGAACTAATTCTTCATAACGAGCTAATTAATTACAATTCAAAATGAACTGCAGATGCCGCTCTTGCCAGGGAAATTCCCTCTGCTTCTCCGTGGATTTTGGGGTCACTTCTGTGCCTGGAGACTTTGAGTAACCTCCCAGTTTCATTTTGATTAAAAACCTCTTTTTTCAGATGTTCAGTCATTCACAGGTGTCTCAGGAGGATGTTCTCACATTATGCAAGAAGTCTTAATCATAATCTGAATATTTAGGTCTGGCCTTGATGACAAAAATCTGTGAACTCTTAATTCACTCACTTCAATGCATCTCAAAATCAGGCCATTAAGTCATTCTGAGTGTACAATCAAATAAAGGCTGGAGTTAGAACAATATTTGTTGTAATTATTTACAAGAAAGGCTTCAAACAGCTCTGAAAATGTTGCCAGATCTGTTCTTAAATTGACAGCTGGATTTTAAATGTGTTTTGTGTTATCACGCAAAGCTTGCACGAAGGAGAAATTAAAAAAATGGATGAAAATACAAAAAGAATTATGAAAATAAACTGTGGATGGTGTTACGCAAATTAATTCCTCAGCTAACTCCTAGAGAGGAAATAATTTCTGAAAACAGCTGCTAATTCCTTAAAATATGGAGAAATACTGAGAAACGCACAGCTAAAAACAGCCAAGGGATTTTTTTTTTGAGAATCCCCTTGAAATATGAGATGGCTCAAACCAAAGCTTAAACTTTTCTTTTTGATTTAAAATAAAGCAGCTCTAATTCCTGCAGATAGAAACAATGCCATCAATTCCACAGCCCAATTACTGCCCTGCACCCCCAAATCTTCATAACATATCATTAAATAAGATACAAGGATTCAGATCTAGGTCAGGGATCTGAAATGTGCCCGGGATGGGACATTTGCATGGTGGCACCTGAATAAAGCTGCTGATAAACTTTGAAGTTCTCAGGAAGCTCTGCCCAAGCCAAACAAGTTTCTGTTCCCAGGGGATCCCCGCGAAGACAGCCCTAATTTAGGGGTGATTTACATGTCTCAGGAGTGGATGTGCAAGGAGGGCAAGAACCTCGGAGTTAACCCCTCTATCAAGGATTGCTCGTGGATTTGGGGTTGGAAAAGAGCTCCAGGATCATCAATCCCAACCTGTGATTGATCCCCACCTGGTCACCCTCGATGTCCCCTGGGACACCTCCAGGGATGGTGACTCCAGACCTCCCTGGGCAGTCCCTTCCTGACCCTTGACTGCCTTTTCCATGGAAAAATTCCTTTTTCCTTCCCTAGAGAGCCTCTTCACGCCTGGAGATGTCCAAGGAATGACTGGATGTTGGGTTGGTGACAAGGTTGGGATCAGGAACAGGTCGGACTCAACGACCCTGGAGGTCTTTTCCAACCTCAGGGATCCTGGGATTCTGTAAAAAGCAGCTCGAACCTCCAAATACTCATGGCTTGGCTTCCAAAATCTGCAATTCTCCATGAATTCCCCCAGGATTTACCTTGCAGAGGAGGGCACAAGGGACTGCATTATGCAAATGAGACTTAATCTCCTCTAATGACACCAAGCAGATCCCAAAGGGGTTTGAAGGCTGGATAAATCCTGCTGAATTAATCACCGTAGTGTTCCCAGGAATGAACCTGGCCCAGAATATTTTAAGATGAAAGCAGTTTGTGGTCAGATAGACAAACCACAAGATAAGGAAGTGAAGCAGTAAAAAAACACAAATACTGAGGCAAAAAAACCTGTAATCAGTCATGGCCCATAAATCATTTCTTACACAAAGAGTGCCCCAAGTTGTTGGGCAACTCAAAATACGGTATAAAAACCCGAGCAACTCCAGGTTCTCCCAGCCACTTCTCTTCCATCCTTTGCCATCGTGAACAAGGTGAGTTTGAACCTATTTATTATCTTTATACAACGAACTTTTGCCTTGATTTTGTAGTTTTCCCTCACTCCCGCTGCGGCAGATTTTTTCTCAGAGGGAAGAAGGGGTTTTATACCAAAGAGGGGGTTTTCTGCTGGTGGCGAGTTATAAAAATCATTAATTAGCCATGTTAGCCATTGAGGGTTCGTTGTTCAGTTTTGGGATCTGAGAAAGTTTTAAGGTTGTGCAGCTGCACTTAAATATCAGCAGTGAATTCTTGGGCGTGTTCAGAGTCGTGTGACCGCGTCCCACCGCAGCCCAAGCGGAGAATTCACCTAAAGCCAGAACACGAAAAGCACTAAAAACTCAATTTCCTTCTCAATTTGCTCCTTGATCAGATCCTAAATGGATCCTTGGGAAGCTGCTCTTTTCCTGATAAATGTGGGTGTAACACAGCTCCTGTATTCCAGAATTCCCTCCAGCCACAGCCATGTCCTGCTACGACCTCTGTGCGCCCACCTCGTGCGGCCCCACGCCGCTGGCCAACAGCTGCAACGAGCCCTGTGTCCGGCAGTGCCAGGACTCCACCGTGGTCATCCAGCCCTCTCCCGTGGTGGTCACTCTGCCCGGGCCCATCCTCAGCTCCTTCCCCCAGAACACCACCGTGGGATCCTCGGCGTCTGCGGCCGTCGGGAGCGCTCTGAGTGCCGGAGGGGTCCCCATCAACTCTGGGAGCTCCTTGGGGCTCTCTGGCTTTGGCTACCCCGGGCTGGGCAGTGGCTACAGCCGGCCCTACCGGCGCTACAACCCCTCCCGTGGCGGCTTCTACGGGCCCTGCTAAGGCTGGAGGAGGAAAAGACCAGGAATGCTGAATCCCGACCCGTCCCTGGAGCAGGACTGAGCTGACGGCCGTGGTTTTTGGATGCCACGTGAGACACCCCCAGCCTGGAGTTCAAGGAGCTGTGGGAGTTTGGCATCTCCCCAAACCGGGCCTTTGCTCGTCTTTTGTTGTGCTTTACTTTGTATTTCTGATCAAATGTCTTGTCCTGCTTTTTTTTTTGTTTTGTTTTGTTTTGTTTTTGTATTTGATGATAGGCAAAATTATTAATTGTTAGCAATTGTTCTGCATGGCTGGATTAGCACTCATCAATGAAGAAGGAAGATTTCCACTTGCTGAGTGTGTCACTGCGAGAGGGATGAGTGGGTTCTGTCCTTACTGCACCATGGAAATGTATTCCTGACTTTTACACTGCTTCCTTCCCTTCCTCAACCCATTAAATCGGTGCTGCATCACACCCCGAGTCTGCCTGACCTTCTTTGCTCTCCCAGCCCCTTTTCCAGTGCCTCTGGAAGTCCCCACTTCCAGAAAACACGATGCAAATAATTCATTCCGATTTCAAAGGAGAACGAGTCAGATTCCAGTGGTGGAAAATGTTTAAAATCGAGCCTGAGACCCCTTATCAAAGGTAGAAAGGGATAACCTTCACCTGCAATGGGTGTCTCCTGCTGGGGCACAAACAGGGAATATTTAAAAGGGAAAAGCCTTTTAAAAGAAGGGAGCTCAGCTGAGATTCCTCAGGAAAAAAGTGGAGGGAGAGGCAGCAATTGGGGCACCCCTTTGGGCACAGCCTGGAGCTGTTTGGGTGCAGCATCTCCTGGAAGCTGAGCTTAGCCCCCAGTGAGTCTGGGAGGGGAGGCACAGAAGGATGGAAAGTGTTTCTGCAGGGGAACGAGCCTTTGGAATTTGCTGGGTTGGGAAGCAAGTCTGGGACAAAGAGATTAAAGGACTAAAATTTAAAGAATTTTTAGTTCTAACCATTTCTTAGGAGTGTTTTCTTAAGCGGTTGTGTCTGGCAGAGCTGAGCTTTGTCAGGCACGGCTTTGTTCCTCCTGGACTGTCTGTGTTGGGATGAAGGTGCTCTTTAGACACCGGAGCTTTGCTCCCTGAAGGAAGAAGCTTTGGAAAGCTTCCCCTGAAGGCTCTGGGTGACTCAATCTCCTGTCAGCCCATAAAACTCCTGATATCTCTGAAAAGCCTTGCTTGGAGTCTTTGTCTGCCTGTCCAGACTGAGGCTGAACTGTAATTAAAGATGTTGATGAGGTTGCACTGACTGCAGTCATTAGTGGAACGAAATTAAAGGAGGCAAATGAAAGAATTAATAATTTTAAGGAAGAGGTTTTCTTAATAAACAACAGAAGACGGTGGAAAGTTGGCAGTTTGATGTTCTATTACAGGAGGAGCTTGGTCTGGATGAAATGTTTAATTTAATGTTTTTGCCATCTCAACTGAAGCTATTCCCTGATCAAAGGTGATGAATTCCAAAAAAGTCAATGACTCCAAAGGGTTGTGACTGAGGCACTGCTGAGAAGGTGCCTTGGACATGTTCAGGTGGATATTCCTCATGACAATATTAATTTCCTTTCCCTTTCAATTCCCTTCTCATTAATGGAACCAAAAAATTGCAAAATTGCAAAAAAACTCCCCTAAAATTTGGGGCGTTTCCTCCAAGCATTTGGAAATCACGTCACAAGGGTCTGACATACAGCAAGATTTCCAAAATAAAATAAAAGACAACACTCAAGCATCACTTCCCCCCTTCATTCCTGTCCCAAACGTTCTTTATGGGTTAAAACATGGTGTGGCAACAAGTAAAGCACAATTCCGAGGAAAAAGGGGAAATATGGGTGGGTTTGCAGTCAATCAGAAAGTGTTTTATTCACTGCTGCAGAAAATGAGTGGGAATATTGTCAGACAGAATGTTTTTCACAGGGAAGAATTTCTTCTGAAGAGCTGGAACAACCTGGTCCCATAGAAATAAAAAATACCACGAGGTGTTTTTGCATACCCCTGAAATATTTACTGTCGGCGAAAATCCATTTCAACACCGAAATTCTGCAAAGCTGAAGCCAGAGCTGCAGCATCTCCTGGGTTTATGGGGTTAAGGGAAGGGGCAGGAAGGCTCTGGAGAGCTTTTACGGCTTTCCAGGGCTGCCTGGAGGATCTGAGCCATTCCTGCACCTTTATTACCCAGTCCCTGCAGGAATTGTTGGTTTGCTTTGCATTTGGCCGGGTTCCCAGCAGGGAAATTGGTTTGTTTACTGTTTGTATTTATTATGGATTTATCCTGGCCGCGGATGAAACGCACGATCCACGAGGCTGCTTTCATCTCCTCGGCTTGCATCCATTAAATATTCCCGACTCCACCTTCCAAAGTGGGGATGAGTCAAAATCCGATTTGTTTAGGAATTGGCTCTGCTCTCTGGCATTTTGGGCATACACCTGGGAGCAGCCCCTGCCGTGGCAGCGAGAGTTTTAATTGGAGTCCTGAGTGTGCAATTTCAGCCTTGATAAGTGCCCAGGAGATTTCGGATCGCTGCTCCTTGTAATATTCCAATGAGCAACATCCCGAAGCTTTCGGTTTTTGGGAGGAGAAGATGAAGCCAGCCAGACCAGTTGGACTTAGGATCACCTTTAGAAGTGGAATTGGGGCTCTTTTTATCTTCTCTGCAGCTTTTGATGAGTTGGCTTTCAAACCACACTCTTAGAGTCAATAGGTAATTATTGTTATAAAATGTCAGGGAACTGTGGAATGGTTTGGGTGGGAAGGGGCTTTAAAAATCATCTAAACCATGGGTAGGGACACCTTCCACTGTCCCAGATTGCTCCAAGCCCTGTCCAACCTGGCCTTGGACACTTCCAGGGATGGGGCAGCCACAGCTGCTCTGGACAACCAATTTTTTAACATTTCTGTGTGCAGTAAGAACATTGGAAAAGGCTGGTCAAGCTTAAAGGACAGGAGAGTTTCCATCAGTCGTGTCACTGGTGGGGGTCATCCCAAATTGGGGACGTCCAGTGACTCCTGGCTGGAATTGTGCAAATTCTGATTTGTATTTCAAAGCTGGAAGGACTGGAGCTGGTAAGGAAGTTTGTGACATCCCTCAGGAATCCTGGCCACCCATTTGAACCCCTGGTCATGTTCAAAGAGTCCATCCTGGCCCAACTTGCTGATCATTGCCCATTTGCATGTCTGAGCGGTCGATGGAAATGTTTCGGGAACTTGGAACACTTTTGTTCTTCAAAAGTCTCCGAGCAGCGTTTATTTCCCAGGAGATGTTGGGGAAGATACTCCCAGTTCCAGTTTGGGGCTGATTTGCCTGTCTCTGCCTCGGAGATTAAACACGAGGAGAGGCTGGAATGCTCAGCCCTGCCCTCCAGTCTGCTCCTGCATTGTCTGCAATTACTTTTTAATCTGGAAATTGCCTTTGAAAAGGGACTGGAATTGCTGCACACTGAGGTGCTCTTTGAGATGTGCAAAGTGAAAGCTGGGATTGGCTTTCAAAGGGGAAAAAAAAAGGAACAAGAACATTATAAACGTCTTTAAGTAACTGCTATTAATTTGGGGAACAGTTTTGCATAATGGTGCAAGGCCCAGCAGGGGGAAGTAATAATTTAGTGGCAGATGTAAAAAGGTTTGGCGTCTTTGATGACCCCAAAGATGAGCTTGGGCAAGGTTTTGGGTGTCTCTGAGCAGCCTCAAATTCCCAGGCATCCTCCATCTGACCTCAATCGTTACCCTGGAGTTTGATGTAGAGAGAAAGCCCGACCTGGAGGCTTCTGAGATGAAGGACTTGGACATTCAGTTCCCAAATTGTGTATCAGATTCCATCATGGAAGTGTGATGGTTTGATATTAAAGGAATAGATCAGATGCTGATCCTCTTTCATCCTCTCTGCTGAGTCAAGAAAATAAAATCTGTTCCCTCAAATGATCCATTTCCTGGCACCTTTGAGAGTGGTGGAGTTTGATCAGCTCTGAGTGCTTTCTGTAACAATTTTATTTCCTTTACTTTCGTGTCTCTCCCTCTGTTTGAGAGCAATTTGGCAAAATTCTGAGGCAGAAACAGGAATTTCTGCCCTTTCCACAGCGAGATGTGCTAAAAACTTATGCCCTCCGTGCAGAAGGAAAGGGATTTCACGGGGAAGTTCACTGCGTCTTTCCTGATGGTTTTATTCATCTGTGTCACGGTTCCTTAGGATGCAAAACAATTTCCTGAGTAACTCAGATGATTCAGCTTCTGACCAGGAATTAACCGGGCTGGTAAGATTTGAGGATAAAAGAAACCTCTCCAGAGGAATGCATACATTACGGGGAGGAAATGAAATCCAGGCAAGAAACACAAACAGAGAGGAAAAGTAAATCCCCAGTCGGGGGTGTTTTGCATATGAGGAATCGTTAGCAATTGGCTGGTAATGAGCTACAAGCACAATTTGTGTCTCAGGTCCTCGGGCTCTCTGGGCCAGGGTATAAAACCAGCCCCGTCACAGGAGCTAAAACCACTCCTGCTTTATTCTCCTCGGAGAAAAGGGTAAGTCTTGATCTGTTTCCTATTTTTCCACGTCCTGGATTGTTGTTGTCTTTGCATTTTATTTTTCTGCTGTTTGTCTGTAGCAGTCCAGGGTCTGTGCTCTTAAAAATTTGGGGAGTCCTCAAAGCAGTTTTTTCTCCAGGGAGGGACATTCTGTGAAGGGTGGAGGTTGTTCATGTGCTGACCCCGGATTCAGCCTCGTTTTCCATTCATGTCACCCAAATCTTTCAGTTCCAAGGGGTTCCAAGCTCTGCCCGGGCATTGCTCAGCAGCTGGCTGTGGATGTGGGGAATCCGTGCAGAGGTTTTGGCTCTCAGAATGGAATCACAAAATATTTTGGGGTTGGAAGGGACCTCAGGAGATCTCCCAGTCTGACCGTGGGGTCAGCCGGAGCAGGTGACACGGCAAATTGGGCAAGTGGGTTTGGAAGGACTCCAGAGAGGGAGACTCCTGGGCAGGAGGGTCTGAATTTCTCCAGGGGGAGATTCTCTGAACTCCCTTGCTCGCAGCAACCTGTGCCAGGGCCTCACCATCCTCACAGTGAAATTTCTGCTCCTCACTTTTACTTGCTGAAGAATTTTTTATTTTTCCCTCTCTTTCGGGGCGCAGATTTTCCTCGCTTTCCTGACAGCCTGCTCCTCACTTCCCCACTCATTTCAGAGCTGCAGGAGTGGGAAAGGAGCTCTCAGAGCTGCTCAGGAGGAGGTGGAGCTGCCTTTTGTAGTGTGGAGAAGTTTGGGCTTTACCGAAATCTCCTTGCAAGCCAAGACCAACCTTTTATCCCATTCTCCACGTAGCCCTTGCGCTCCCCATCAACGCCGCAGCTTAATTACATGACTAATTACAAGTTGTTCCCCGCATTCCCTTCTTCCCTGTGTGTTCCAGACTCACACCCCAGAGCCATGTCCTGCTACGACCTCTGTGCCCCCACCTCGTGCGGCCCCACGCCGCTGGCCAACAGCTGCAACGAGCCCTGTGTCCGGCAGTGCCAGGACTCCACCTACGTGATCCAGCCCTCTCCCGTGGTGGTCACTCTGCCCGGGCCCATCCTCAGCTCCTTCCCCCAGAACACCACCGTGGGATCCTCGGCGTCCGCGGCCGTCGGGGATGCTCTGAGTGCCGGAGGGGTCCCCATCAACTCTGGGAGCTCCTCAGGGCTCGGGAGCTTGGGATATTCTGGTCTGGGGGGTCTTTATGGGAGGTCCTACCGTCGCTCCAACCGCTGCGCGCCCTGAGGAAGGCTTGGGATGGCCGGGAAGGAACAACCAGGAGATGGAAAGCGTGATCTGGATGCAGGACTGAGCCCGTGCCCACTCGCTTGCTGACCCCCCGCAGCTTTGCCCTGAGCTCATGGGGCTGCAGGAGCTTGGCGTTTCTGATTCGAGGCCTTTCTGTGGTATCAGGGAGGTGAAAAATGAAAAATGTCACTTGATTGTTGCTGGGTGTCCAGCTGTAAAGCGCTGCCTTGAAATGGGTGATTAATTTTAATCCGTATTCAACCCCTCTGCTTTCTTACGCTGTACATTTTTTTTTTTAATTCCACTTCTTGCTCATTAAATAGATGGTGCATCACAATTTGAGATGTTTCCTTCTCTCTCTTCCTCTTTGGAGCCTTCTCTGGGAGAAATTTGCCTGTGCATAAATTGTGAGTAGCAGGCAGATCTGCATTTAAGTTATACCACGCTAATTACTGAGGAGTTAATCACAGATAAATATAAGCAATGAATAATATCCTTTGGGGTTTTTTTGGGTAGGGAATATTTTCCTTTTGTCTCATTTCTGGAAGAACAATATGAAATAATCACCCCTGGCTAACAACGAATGGCGGGAAAGAGGTGGGAAAGCTAAAGCTGTTTTACAGACAAAACAGGGAGGAATTTATTCCCAATATCCCATCTAAACCTCCCCTCCATTAAATTTGAACCCATTCCCCCTGTCCTGTCACTCCAGGAACTTGGAAAGAGTTTCTCCCCACATTTCTTGTCGGCTCCTTCAGACACTGGAAGGTGAAATTAGGTCACTCCAAGTCTTCTCTACTTCAGGCTGAACAAACCCAGGCAGAACATTTAAAACCCAACAAATAAAATGAAAAGTTAGGTCTCGTTCTTCCTTTGTTGCGTTGGTAGTTTAGAAAGGCTGCAATTATGTTTTAATTGCTTGCTAAATGATGTGGTGATTGAGGGGCCACCAGAAATCCTCAGAGCAAGAACAATTACTCAGAACCCCGGGGAAGATAATGACGGGCAAATTGCTAAACAAACATTCCCCAACATCGTGTTAAGCATCCCAATTAAACTCCCATTCCACATTTTAAAGACGTGGAGCAAGGGCAGATCCTTTGATAAGGAACCCTCAGCACCCTGGGGAGAGTTTTGCTCCCAGGAGGAAAATAAAAAACAAATGAAAACCAGAGAGGCTTTTGTGCAGCACAAACAGGGGTTTATTGTCAGAGAGAAGAGCAACAGTCGAGTGCAGGGAATCCAGACAATCCCAGGGGCAGCAGGGGATGCAGGACTCGTGCTCTGGGAGCACAGCCTCGCTCAGGAGCAGGATACAGAGAGGGGATGAAGAGTTTATGGTATCCCAAGAAGATGGAGAGTCCAGGGTATCCCGAGGGGATGAGCAGTTGAGGGCATTCCTGAGCGGATGGAGGGCTCAAGGCACACCTGGCACAGTGTCCCCATGGCCCGGGCTGGGTTCCAGGGCTGGCACTGCCAGGGGGGCTTTAGAAAGCCCCACAGCTCCCACGGCGGTACCTGCCCCACCTCTGGAAGCCAGGCAGGGAATAGCCCAGGCCTCGGGAGGAGAAGCCGGAGCTGTAGGACCTCCCGCCACTGCCAAAGGAGCCCCCGTAGCCCCCATAGCCGATGTCACCTCCATAACCCAGGGAACGGCCGTAGCCAAGGGAGTCCCCATAGCCCAGGGAGCCCCCATAGCCCCCATAGCTTCCCAGGCCAAAGGAGCCCCCATAGCCCCGGGAACCCCCATATCCGAGGGAGCCCCCATAGCCTGAGAAACCTCTATAGCCCTGGGAGCCTCCATAACCCCCGTATCCCCCATAACCTCCCAGGCCAAAGTAGCCCCTATAACCACGGGAGCCCCCCGACCCAAAGGAGCCCCCGTAGCCCTGGGAACCTCCATAAGGTCCCCATCCAAAGGAGCCCCCATAGCCTTGGGAACCTCCATAAGGTCCCCATCCAAAGGAGCCCCCATAGCCTTGGGAACCTCCATAAGGTCCCCATCCAAAGGAGCCCCCATAGCCTTGGGAACCTCCATAAGGTCCCCATCCAAAGGAGCCCCCATAGCCTTGGGAACCTCCATAAGGTCCCCATCCAAAGGAGCCCCCATAGCCTTGGGAACCTCCATAAGGTCCCCATCCAAAGGAGCCCCCATAGCCTTGGGAACCTCCATAAGGTCCCCATCCAAAGGAGCCCCCATAGCCTTGGGAACCTCCATAAGGTCCCCATCCAAAGGAGCCCCCATAGCCTTGGGAACCTCCATAAGGTCCCCATCCAAAGGAGCCCCCATAGCCTTGGGAACCTCCATAAGGTCCCCATCCAAAGGAGCCCCCATAGCCTTGGGAACCTCCATAAGGTCCCCATCCAAAGGAGCCCCCATAGCCTTGGGAACCTCCATAAGGTCCCCATCCAAAGGAGCCCCCATAGCCTTGGGAACCTCCATAAGGTCCCCATCCAAAGGAGCCCCCATAGCCTTGGGAACCTCCATAAGGTCCCCATCCAAAGGAGCCCTCATAGCCCAGGGAGCCCCCATAACCTCCAGACCCAAAGGAGCCCCCATAGCCAGAGGAGCCCAAATAACCCCGGGAGCCCTCATAACCTCCCAGCCCCAGGGAGCTCCGGGAACTGAAGGAAGGCCCCGACCAGACCGGGCCCGACGATCCCACAACGCTGTCCTGAGGGCAGGTGCTGAGCACGGGGCCCGGGATGGTCACCACCACCGGCGGGGGCAGGATCAGGGCTCTGGATTCGGGGCACTGCTGCACACACGGCTCGTTGTAGCTCTCGGCGATGGGCCGGGGGCACCTCAAAAGGCAGGACTCGCTGGAGGAGGACATCCTTCTGTGCTGCCTGGGAGGCTGCAACGCACACCAGAAAGGACTTCTAAGCTAAACTGGCTGAGAAGAATCGAAATTATTGAGCGTTGACTCTGTGTCTGAAATATCAGAAGGAAAGAGATAAATTCAAAGATGCTGTCAAAGAAATCTCGTTCTTGTATCAACTTCACCTTTAACCTTCCTCTCACCATGATCATCCTTACGAGCAGAAATTCTGTGCTGAATAAATTAAACAAATCTGCAGCAACCTATGGCAAAGATTCACCCAAAAAGAAGCAAGAAAGAAGCCAAGAGGAACGGGAAAAAAGACTCATTGACCTCACGTAGTAATTCAGATTCTATGAGGATGAGTGCCACCACTTACCTTGCTCGATGCTGGGATGAGAACAGGAGCAGTGGATGAAGGGCTGTGGGTAATCTGAGCTTTTATATCCTGCTCAAAGCCACCCTTTGTGCCTCTCTTCCTCAATTATTACAAAACCAACGCGATAGTGGGTGCTTCGATTCTGTCGCCTCAGCACTGTCCCTCCCAAACTCGTGCGGGTATGACACAACTGCTGATGGCAATCAGCTCCCTCTGAGGGTAATTTGAGGGGATTTGGGGAACTTGCAACTGAAGGGTGGCTGTGGAGTCCTGCTTTAGTCCCATTTTAGTGGGATATTTTAATGGTCAAGGAAGTACTTCCATGGTGTGGAGCCCTTTGTGGTCCCACCTTCACCAGGTGAAGGTCGCCTAACCGGACCTAAAATTTTGGTCCTGAGAGGACACAAATTCTCCTTGTAGCTGAGTTGGGATCTATAAAAGTTGCCCTCAAAGAGGCAGAAATTGGTGCAGCTGGAATATTCCTTGGCCTGAAGTTAATTCCAAACATTTCACGATTTGATTTGAAATCTCTACTTCCAGAAGTTCAGGTAGAAATACATTAAAAATCATGATTGTCTTTCCTCCCACCCCTGAAGTACTGACCACTATAGAAAAAGAGAGAATTTAATAAAGTAGTATTAAAATAAAAATAAATTTTATTAAGACGAGTCTGGGACACCCTGCAGTTACTTCTTTTCTTTCCTCTTGCAATCGTTTTCTAATTTTACGATATTGCAAAAGAGAGGCAATAAATTACTTCTAAATTGTAAAATAGCTCTGCTTGTGAAGCGTCATCAGGATTTGCTGATAATAAGGAGAGGTACCTGGAGGATAATGACTTTAAGCTACCTCACAAATACTCATTAATAGTCAGTGCTTGCAATTTCTGTTATTATCCTATTAAATGAGGGCCAGGAGTTATGAGGATTTGTTCTGAGTTAGGAGCTCCCTTGTTATGAAACCGCATAATTTAAAAATATATCAACAAATGTCACTCCTCTTGATTCCCAGATCAGCCTCTGATTAATAATTTCCATGCTGGCAATGATTTGATTTTCATTCGTGATATCAAATTCTTTATTTTATTAAGTATTAATGTGTTGTGGATGAGTATGACAAGTCCATGGTCTGGACTATTGAATGAAGCTTCTTAATTTATGAGGCAGCATTTTACTGAAACGCCTTAAATTTTAGGGGAGAAATAAGAACCAGATTGCAAATTATCTGAATTTTCAGGCTTAACTATCAACGTTCTGCAAAAAAGCGGCGTCAAACCGATGTTCTAAAATCTCTGCTCTTGGACTCTCACCTGTAAATGTTTTGTCCATGAAATCGTGCCTCATGACACAGAGCCCTCAGCTCACACATCTCTAAACTGGCGCTCCTGCCCAAGATTTGGGTGCTGACAGTTCTGTGTTTGTGTCTAACACACCAAACACAAGTTTCCAGTGGGTGTTCGTAAAGCCTCTCACTGTCCTGGAAGGACCTGGAGCATCCCTGAAGTGTTGCTGCCTCCATGACATTCCAAAGCCAGCAGGGAATGATGGCACAATGGAACCCACCTTGGAATTCATGAGTAATTGGTGGTGTTTGAGCTGCAAACAGATCTTAAAACCCCTCCTGTTTCTAAAGCATTTGGAGATAATTGATGTTCTCTTTCTTTTTGATACCTGTCCCCCTCTTTTTGTGCAGCTTCCATAGATTTTCACAGGAAAATTCACTTAAAAACCACCGTTTCAAAAAGACAGATAAATTAATTAATCTGAACCCATTGAACCTAAAGGCAATGCTTATGATGGGGATTATTATCTCATCATTCACCAGCCTGATGCCCTCAAGTCTGTCCTGACATCGTCTCACGCCCATTTTTGCGCATGGGGAGTGGCAGTGCAAAGCCAGCAGAATTAAATCCCTCCATGTGAGGGTTGTTTTGCTGCCGTGTGGGACCTGGGGCACGGAGGGTGTTTCGTCCCCATAAGCACTTTGGGAAATGTATAAAAGCCGTCACGACTCCGAGCCTCTCCATCCACATCTCCCAAGTCATTCGCCTTGGTGAACCGGGTAAGTCCAATTTGAACTCCTCTATCCTTCTCTATCCTTTTATTCCATCCAATTCATTGAGTTATGGATTGGTAGATTAAAAGACTGTGGGTCTCAGAAGGCTGTTAGAGAATAAAATGTGAATTTTTACCATGCCACTTGGAATAACCATTTCCCAGGCATATTAATTCCAACGCATGACTATAAAACTTAAAAATATTTGAGCGATCATTCCCACGTTGTGGGACTATTTCTTCCATAAGGGTAGATTTTCTGGTTGGGAAGCTGAGGGCTACTTGGGAAGGAATATGAAACTATAAAAATTGCTGGTTTGTATCTGAAACTTCTTAACTTGCTATAGATACATTGCTGGATTCCAGCTGCTCTTAATAAATTTATAGAGAGATAAAAGTAGATTTGTCACGGTATAAGAAGTGTGGGAATCACCAGAGATGATACCAGCTGTCTTCATCTGTGAGTGACATCTCAGGGATCTTGACAGCAGACAGAGTATAGAATGTGATTTCTATAAAGGTCAGATTTGGAAGGCAATGAACTGTGAGCTCTCAAAATTTCCATCGGAAACCACAGGCAGAGTCAGGTGGAAATTTCAGGATCTGAAACCTGTCTCCTGCTTTGTGCAGCCTCCCAGGCAGCACAGAAGGATGTCCTCCTCCAGCGAGTCCTGCCTTTTGAGGTGCCCCCGGCCCATCGCCGAGAGCTACAACGAGCCGTGTGTGCAGCAGTGCCCCGAATCCAGAGCCCTGATCCTGCCCCCGCCGGTGGTGGTGACCATCCCGGGCCCCGTGCTCAGCACCTGCCCTCAGGACAGTGTCGTGGGATCGTCGGGCCCGGTCTGGTCGGGGCCTTCCTTCAGTTCCCGGAGCTCCCTGGGGCTGGGAGGTTATGAGGGCTCCCGGGGTTATTTGGGCTCCTCTGGCTATGGGGGCTCCTTTGGGTCTGGAGG
>VWZT01003095.1:0-10183 GCA_013397055.1 Pachycephala philippinensis | reverse complement strand
ATAGTCTGTATGAATATCTGCTGCTGAAACTGGAACAGTCCCTCGTTCCCAGAGCATTCCCAGTGAGGAGGAGCTGCCCATGAGCTCACTGGGGGAGGAGCTGCTGTCCGGCCATTGATTGATCCCTGATCTTTAATATTTAACTTGGATACTTTGTGTTTAATGAAGGGGATGAGGTAATCCCTTGGAGGGTGAGGATCCAGCATTGGCAGAACCTTGTCCAGAACTTCAGGCAGCTGGTGCAGTGTTGGGATTACAGAACTGTTAATGTTTTAATTAATTTAAGACAGAAATGAAGTATCCAGTGCAAGATTGAAATGAGAACCAGAAGCAGCATCTTCAGGAAGAATATTTATCTTCTTTTAATTCTGGCTGTGAAAAAGTGTCAGCAAATGGGCAAAGGATGGAGCTCAAACAGCAGCAGTAACCACAGCAACTGGTACAGAGAGTCTGGGACTTAATCCTGCCAGCATTCCTTGAAAAATTGAGGGAGCTTGAGGTTTTGTTGCTTTAGATTTGGAAAATTCAAGTTCCAGGCTGTGTTTTCTTTCACCAATGTAGCAGGAACTTGTTCAGTCGTGCCATAAATCAAACACCTCACTGCAGCAGGAATTCTGCCCTTGTTGGGCCAGGGAGGAGAGAAGCAGTGGCGGGGAAGAGGTGTTTTATTTCAGCAAAGTGGTGTTGATGTGTGCAGGGAAAGGGCCAAGGAATGAGAGGCAGCAAGAGGATGGAGGTGCTGGCAAATCTGCTGGTGGTTCCCAAAATACATGAAGAATATATTTGAGTGTATAAATACTTCTTTAGAGAAGAAATTCCTCCCTGTGAGGGAGGTGAGGCCCTGGCACAGGGTGCCCAGAGAGGCTGTGGAAGTGTCCAAGGCCAGGCTGGACAGGACTTGGAGCACCCTGAGACAGAGGAAGGTGTCCCTGCCCGTGGCAGAGGGGGAGAATGGATGATCCTTAATGTCCCTTCCCACCCAAACCATTCCATGAGAGCAGGAGGAGAGGGAGGAAGGAAACACGAGGAGAGCGTGGTGTGTGGTGGGGGAAGGAGAGAAGGCTTCATAGCTCAGCTGAATTCTTGAGGAGCTGTTTGGTTTCACACCTAAAGGTTGCATTTCCTGAGGTTTTCCAGCAGTGACTCTCCCCTGTGTGGGCACCTGGCTGGAGCCCAGGATGTGCAGACTCAGAACTGGAGGAGTCCCTCAAGTTTGGGGCAGAATTGAGGGAGTTTTGCTGCTCACTCGGGTTGGATGTGGCTGAAGTGCCACCTCTGTTCATGGCCGAGATGGAGCAGCTCCGGGAGGGATCTGCCCTGGGGACAGCTCCTGGTTTGCTTGGCTTTGCAGTTGTGGGGGAGAAGGGGAATTCCGGAGCCTGGGGACAGCGATCAGCTGATGTTTGCTTGTCTTGGCAGGGGCTGAGGCACCATGGAGCAGTACACGGCCAACAGCAGCAGCTCCACGGAGCAGATCGTGGTGCAGGCCGGGCAGATCCAGCAGCAGGTACGGAATGGGGGAATGTGGGAGCCCTTTGCACCCCTCAGAGGGGCACAGCAGCACCGAGGGGCTTCCTGATCCTGCCTGGGCACCTGCTCACCTGACTTCTGTCACCTGGGCACTGATGGTGCGTGCCTGGAAGTCAGAGTTAATGTGGTTTTTAAAATATGCTTATTATGAAATTAAATTGCAGGTGTACAAGTGACCAAATTTCAGTGAAGCAGGGAGTTTGTAAACTGGTAAGGACATGAGGAAAGTAAAATATAAAAAAATATAAGAATAGATTAACACATCTCTGAAAATGGAGGAAACAGAATATTAACAGAAACAACCAGTTGTGTCCACAAGAACAATTCCCCCAAAATTAAAATAAGTTTTGTTCAAGCCCACAGAGGTTTCTTCCAGCTTTCTCCAATGAACATTTACTGAGATTCTTTGCTTTAGAACTACAGGTGGAGCAAAACAAACACACAGAACAGGAATTAAACCAGCCATGTAGCTTGGGGTAAATTCATCCCTCCCACAAAGAAGTTCATGTTTCAATGTGCAAAATATCAGGGCTGAGTTTTAAGGGCTTATTTATTTTGACTGTTAAGCTTTCTATATTCAGATTTAGGGATGTATTTTCAGCTGCTGCTGAATTTTTGTTGCATCTCCTGTTCTAGTTCAAGGCAAGAAGGGTTTGGGGTCTGTCATGCAAAGGGATGAGCCACTGGATGATGTTTTCAGGGAGATCTGCTTTACCTTGGCCTCAGCAGGGACCAAATCCTTCCACTGCGTTTAGCTGAAGTTGACTTTTTGAGCCAGAACAAGATTGCACTTGAGATTAAAACATTTTCTATTAAGGATTATCCGAAATACCTGTTCGCAGCAGATAACCAAAGATGTGTTTGGTTTATTGACATTTTCTAGGTAAAAAGGAGATAAAACCATCCCTTGGCTTTCGTTTTCAGTACAGGCCCTTAAAGCCTGTGTCTGACATGAAACATTTTTCTAAAATAAGTTGTTTTACCAGGCTGTTGCAGCACTTGGGAGGGAGCTGTCCTTCATCTCCCCATGCTAACAGGGAGTATTTTGGGACTCTTAGCAAAGAGGCTAAAGATAGAAAAGGCTTTTAGCTCTAACTGCTCCTGCAGCCTCTGCAGGCTGTCCCTCGGGGTCACTGGTGGGCACACAGCGACACAGGGGTGGCACAGATGAGCTCAGACTGTGCTGCAGGAAGGGTTTGTTGTGACAAACCAGCTTGACCAAAACCTGGAACCCTTCACGGTGACAAACCTGGGTAGTGAGCAGACTAAAACCCCGAAACTGAGCTTTAAATCCTGCAAAATGATCCCTCCTGCTCCCTGCGAGCTGGGATATCAAAGCCTGGCAGTGCCACGTGCAGCTCCAGGGACCTCCATCCTTAGGTTTGCTGAAATTCCCATTCCTCGTGTCCCTGGTGGAGCAGTGTGTATGAATCCCACCCCCCTGTCCCTGCAGTGTGTTGTGTGGTGTCAGAGCCGTGCATTTCCATGTTTCAAGCTCTCCCTGTTCCTGTTCCCAGCAGCAGGGAGGTGTCACAGCTGTCCAGCTGCAGACTGAGGCCCAGGTGGCATCGGCCTCAGGCCAGCAAGTCCAGACCCTCCAGGTAGTGGTGACCTCTCTGATTGTGTTTCTGAGCACTGCATGACCCTCCCCAGCAGCACATATCTAATGCTGTGTTTTTCCCAGGGTTTCCAGGAGGAGCAGGGGGATGTGGAGCTGGAATCTCTGCTGGGTGCTGGCTGTAGGGTTTGCCGTGGGATTGGAGCTGTTCCTGGGGTCCCAGTGCATGCCAGGAATTGTGGTTCAATGTGACTTCAAAGTTAAAAAAGCCAAAATGAGGAAGTAGCAGTCAGGGTAAACCCCAAAGATTTCCTGTAATTCCAAGGAAATGAGGTTTCTGAGCTGCTCCCTGAGGAGGGCTCTGCCTTCGCTGCATGAGACAGACAGAGGAGGTGGGGGAGCCTGAGCCTGAGCAGTGGAACCTTCTCACCTGGGACTAAAAGGGCACCTGGGGACAATATTGTGGCACTGAGAGATCCCATTTCTTATTTACCTGTGGACAACACAGGGAAACCCAGGAGCCACGTGAACCCAAACAGCAAACACAGATTGGAAGAAATTACTGGATCCAGTGTGAAGTATTTCCTGTCTTGCAGCCTCCACTTCCTTAACTCACCCAGGCTTTCCAGGAGCCCTTTTTAGAGCAGTTGACAGACCCTGGGCAAACTGAGTTTTGCACTCAGTATTTTGGTGTTGTTTGGTTTGTAATTCCTCAGAGCAGGATGGTTCCAAGGGGCTGGGATGGCCCTGCCAGGTGCAGAGTTAACACAGCATTTTTTATGTTCAGAGTTCAAATCTCAAACGCTGCCTGACTCGGATTGCTGGGCTCACTGGGGCCTCTGGTTGTTGTTATGTTCTCCCCACTCCTTTTTTTTTTTTTTTTTATTCTATTTTGGCTTGCTCTAATTCATTAACAAAAATCCTGGAATGTCTCGTTTTCCTTTCTGCTTCTTGGATATTGTGCTGCTGCCTGTGCTTCTCTGTGCTGACCTGAGCATGCTCCTCCCTGTGTGATCCAGCCCTGGGGCTGAGGGCTTTGGATGGGACATGGACAGGCTGAGGGACAGAGTGGTGACCTGGAAAGTCAAATTCCCGGGGCAGGGTTTGGCTCCTCACCCCCTGGGGTATGAAACCCAGGAATTCAGTGACTTTACCACATCGTGATGTTCTTGTTCCTAAAGAAATCAGATTTTGTGATTCCGTAGTACACGAGACTTCATTTTGCATTTAGTCTGTGGAGGTAGAGCATTTTACAAGATGTATTTGGGGAATTTGGGGACTTGGCAGGTGAGGGAATTCAGAGAGCTTTTCCCCTTGTTTTTCTTTTCATGGGCCTTTTTCCCAGTGACCAGAGCCATTCCTGGTCCAAGAGTCCAGAGACTTTCAGGCCCAAGTTACCCCAGAATCCCAGAATGGTTTGGGTGGGAAGGGACCCTAAACCCCATCCAGTTCCAACCCCAACACCTCCCACTATCCCAGGTTGCTCCAAGCCCTGTCCAGCCTGGCCTTGGACACTTCCAGGGCTGGGACAGCCACAGCTTCTCTGTGCCAGGGCCTCACCACCCTCACACATGTATTTATATTTTATATTCATATTTATAAATCCACCCTAAGCCTTTTTGGGCCCAGAAGTGGCTGCTGCTCATCCACTTTGACATTTCCTCCCTGCACTCCATTTTGTGTTGCTCCAGTTACAATTTCCCTCACTAACCCTGGAGAGTTTCTCTGAGCACATCCCATACTCCGTGTCAGATAGAAAATGGAAACGTTGTAGGCATGAAATTGGAGAGAGCTGAAGCCACCTCAGAACCTCCCTGTCAGAACAGAGCTCTCTCAGTAGGAACCCCAATTAAAAATCAGTAATTGCGAGGTGAATAATGAAGTTTTTTATTCCACTTTGCTCTTGGGCTGTGCGTGAAGGCAGGCTGGAAAATGCAGTTTTCATGCTTTATAACAACTAAACTACGAGAGAAACAGATAATTTACTAAACCCATAGCACACATCCTGGAACCCAGAGCTGCTTTGAAGCGGGTCAGTGCCTGTTTCCCAGCTCCTCTGCCCCCGCAGGAACACAGGGGAGCTCTGGGGCCGCTCTGCAGGGGGTTTCATTGTCGCCTCGTTGTTCCCTCGTTCGCAGGTGCAGGGGCAGCCGCTGATGGTGCAGGTGAGCGGGGGGCAGCTCATCACCTCCACGGGCCAGCCCATCATGGTGCAGGCCGTGCCTGGGGGCCAGGGCCAGACCATCATGCAGGTGCCAGTGTCCGGCACGCAGGGGCTGCAGCAGGTGAGACACCCCGCGGGCACCGCACGACCTGGGCACGCTCTGGGATGCCCCCACTGCCACCCTGAAACGGGCAGAGCTGGTGCTGTGTGGCTCTGGTGCAGTGGGAATGAGAGAAAGTCCTCTATGAACTCGGTTTTTATGTTTTGTGGCCTGGTGTAAAGCTTGTAGATGAATTACACTGAAACAGCTGGGTTGGTTTGGGGGTTATCACACGGCCTGGGCACGCTCTGGGATGCCCCCACTGCCACCCTGAAACGGGCAGAGCTGGTGCTGTGTGGCTCTGGTGCAGTGGGAATGAGTGAAAGTCCTTTATGAACTCGGTTTTTATGTTTTGTGGCCTGGTGTAAAGCTTGTAGATGAATTACACTAAAACACAGCTGGGTTGGTTTGGGGGTTTTCATCGTGGAATGGTTTGGGTTGGATGAGGTCTTAAAGCTCATCCTGTTGCACCCCCCTGCCATAGGCAGGGACACCTTCCCCTAGACCAGGATTTTCGTTTGTTGGGGTATTTTGTTTGTTGGGATATCTGGCCCTTGCAGTGTAGTAGGGGATCTGGTGCCTGTTCAATTTATGGCTCAGAAAGAGGATTAAAAAAAATTATTTAAGAAAGCTTCTTGTAAGTAATTTGTGCTTGAGCCCCTCTAATATGTGCTGGCTGAAGGGGAATTTAAACATCCCTGTTGCACAGAAGGCAATAGTGAAGGAGGTATAGAAGATGGATTTTTTTGGAAGTAATTACCTGTTTAAAAGACAGTTGGTAAATTTAAAGAGGTGGTCGAAGTGTTCCTCAAAAGGAAAGGGAAGAACCGTAACCATGGCATAATGAAAATGTCCTGGTGATTTAGGATGGGATTTAGGAATCCAGCACAGTCCAGGAAGGCAAATGTTATCTTGGTGTTTTGAGAGGTTTATTTAATATTTCCTTTGTTGAAAACCACTGTATTTTTTATGAGGTTGTTGGAGAAAAATCCGTAACTGTGTTTTTAAACAAACTTCAAACCATATCCCAGCTCTTCTTTTTTTAATCTAAGAACATTCCACAGTGGTGGAAAGACTCTGCAAAGCTGAGGACAACTTTATATATCCCAGAAGTACTTCTGAGTGCTGGATAATTAACACCCTGCAGACGTCTTAAATCTTAGTCCTCCTCTTCTTCCACCTGACTATTTGTTCCCAGTGCTGTGTGAATAATTGATTTCTCCTGAGTGATTTATTGTGTAAGCAGTGCAGAGCTGCTGGAGCACGGTGACACAGCACGTTGCTCCCTCTGCCCTGCGTGGCCGGGCTGCTGTGTCCCAGGGAGCAATCCATTAAAAAACTCCTCATTTTCAACTGGAAAAAGAGAAGACTCGCTGCTTTCTTTTTCTGTGCAACAGTAAATCACCCTCAGAGATGACTTGGTCATGCTGAGGCCGAGGAGGGAGAAATCAGAGGCATAGTTAATGTTCCTTTCTGACTCTTTCTTCCACAGATTCAGTTGGTCCAGCCAGGTCAGATTCAGATTCAAGGTGGGCAGGCTGTGCAGGTACAGGGGCAGCAGGGCCAGACCCAGCAGATCATTATACAGCAGCCCCAGACTGCAGTTACTGCTGGCCAGACACAGGTAACTGCACCAGCATGAAAGGCTTTTCTGCAGAGGAACAGGAAGAGAAACTTGACAAATGACTTAAGATGCGGTTAGAGTAAAAAAAAAAGCAAAAAAAGGAATTATTAATATTGAGGAGAACTCGAGATTAAGTGTCATGTTTTTGTAGTGTTTCATACATGACTCTGGGGCAGAAGTGTTAGATTGCATGTTTTTCTCCATCGTGTTTCTGTATTTTATTGGTTCGTGGTTGTTTTTGTCTCTTTGTTGAATTTTGAAAACATGAAGCATTGCTAATTCCATACTTGGGCCATTGTGTGCAGTAGTCCAGTCACACCTGGGGTTTCTGCTGATGCTTTTGGTCAGGGCTAAAATTAAATTTCTGAGCAGAACAGTTCTTCCTTTCACATCTTCATAGTGAGACAGGAAACCTAGAATTTGTTTTTTTCATTATTGAACTGTGAGAAAAAGCATCTTAACATGTGCTTCAGGTGTTTGATCCCCAGTTACTTGCTCTGTGCTCCAGCCTATTTCTTACTGCTGCTAATGAGGCAACAGAAATAGACACCTGGAACACCTCAAGCACCATGTGTTCATTCAGGAATTGTAAACACTGGAAAAAAGAAAGGATTTGTAATGTTTTTTGTGCTCTTTGTTTTGTTCAGACCCAGCAGCAGATAGCAGTGCAAGGCCAGCAGGTTGCCCAGGCTGCTGAGGGCCAGACCATCGTGTACCAGCCTGTGAATGCTGATGGCACCATCCTGCAGCAAGGTAGGAGGGCTGGGAGGAGCCAGGATACCTCTTTGAGAGGGCTTTTGATTTATTTAGGTGTTTGTGTTCTGCAGGAATTCACTCTGGGGTTCTTTCCCCAGAAACAGAAAATCTCCTTGTCTCTGCCAAGGGCTGGTAGAATAAAACCCCTTAATTTTGCTTTTCCACCTCAAGAGTGCGTGCTTACTCACAGCGAGGTTACAAATGCAAAAACCAGGAGTTGTGATGGAATTTAATCCCTCACTTGAACGCTTTTCCTGACTCTCTGCATGTTCTGGAAGGATGAATGAGTAAAACACAGAAGTGGGACTAATGCTGTTCCCTTCTTTTTGTGTGCGTGTTTTTGTTTCTTTTTCTTTTTTTTTTTTTTCCTTCTTCTTTTTTTTTTTTTCCTTTTGTGTTCTACTTCCTTAAAGTTACAGTCCCTGTTACAGGCATGATCACCATTCCAGCAGCCAGCCTGGCTGGAGCCCAGATTGTCCAAACTGGAGCCAACACCAACACCACCAGCAGTGGCCAGGGGACGGTCACAGTGACACTGCCAGTGGCTGGGAACGTGGTCAATTCAGGGGGAATGGTCATGGTAGGTGTGAAATTCCCACTGCTGCCTTTGGAGGCTGAGCTTTGAGGTGTCTCTACTCAAATCTAGCAGGATTTTCACAAGGGTGGGGATAGGACAGTGGGTAGTGGCTTGAAGTTGAAGGAGGGCAGGGTTAGGTGGGATATTGGGAAGGAATTCCTTCCTGCAGGGTGGGGAGGCCCTGGAATGGATTTCCCAGAGGAGCTGGGGCTGCCCCTGGATCCCTGGAAGTGCCCAAGGCCAGGCTGGAGCACCTGGGATAGTGGAAAGTGTCCCTGCCCATGGCAGAAGGTTGGAATTGGGTGATCCTTAAGATCCTTCCAACCCAAACCATCCCTGTGATTCCATGATAAACTCCTGTCTGAGATTCAGGTCACCTTAATATGCTCAGTCCTCTCTGTAACTTCCATTATTTTAAAGTTTAAACAATACAAATTTTCATCTTCAAAGGCCTGCATCCTGCTGTGATCTGTGTGTTCTGTACTTTCTCCCACAGCAGCTCAGAAGCCTAGAAACTGAAATGCAAACTGAGCTGTGAGCTGATGAGCAAAGGTTTAAATAGACTGAGTCACTACTGGTTTTCTTGAGGATCCCTTAGGATTTGTTTCCATCATTTATAGAGGTTTTTCCTGCCAGTTCCTATTTCTTTGTAGTGTGAGGCCCTTGGACTGGAATGTTGTTGGTCCCCACTAGATGTCAGCAGCTCTGCAATGTTGGCTTAGAAATGCTCTGAAATGAAATAATTGAAGTAAGAGATAACCCAAAAGAAAGGGAAGCACCAGCCACGTCCTGTTTGTTTAATTGTCCAAGAAGCAGCAACACAGTCGTGGAATTGTATTGAAGTTTTACCTTTATCAGGAAAACCCAGCAGGACTGATAAGGAATTGATTTGTTTAAATTGGTTCTGCAGTTTAGGAACACCTTTATTGCTCCTTTTCATTTAAGTGGCTGCATTACCTGAGCAAAACCCACTTTCTGTTTTAATATTGGGGTTTTTAATGACATTTTGTTGTTCAGTTTGTGTGCTGAGCTGCAAGAACTAAACCCATTTTCTCTGTACAGATGGTGCCTGGAGCTGGCTCTGTCCCAGCCATCCAGAGGATCCCTTTGCCTGGAGCAGAGATGCTGGAGGAGGAGCCCCTCTATGTCAATGCCAAGCAGTACCACCGCATCCTGAAGAGGAGGCAGGCACGGGCAAAGCTGGAAGCAGAGGGAAAAATCCCCAAAGAGAGAAGGGTGAGGATAAAACTCGGGTCTGACACAGGGTTGCTCTGTGAGAAAGGCACAGAATCCCACCTGGGCTGCAAAATGGGGATTAGAATTTTGGTGTTTCTCAGTTTTACAATTTTTTTGTTGTTGTTCATGAGCTACATCAAAGTAAATTTTTGGGAATGTCCTATGGGAAGCAGTGACTGGGAGTGTGGGGCAGGGGATGGATGGGGACTGGGAATTTCCCCTGGGAAGCAGTGACTGGAAGGAGTGGGGCAGGGAATGGATGGGGACTGGGAATTTCACCTGGGAAGCAGTGGAGCAGGGGGCTGGATGGGGACTTGGAATTTCCCTGGGAAGCAGGGGGATGGATGGGGACTGGGAATTTCCTCTGGGAAGCAGGGGGATGGATGGGGACTGGGAATTTCCCCTGGGAAGCAGTGACTGGAGGAGTGGCTGCTCCCTCACCTGCTCCTCCCTGGCTGCAGAAATACCTGCACGAGTCGCGGCACCGGCACGCCATGGCCCGGAAACGGGGAGAGGGGGGCCGCTTCTTCTCCCCCAAGGAAAAGGACAGCCCTCACATGCAGGTCAGTGGGNGGACTGGGAATTTCCTCTGGGAAGAAGTGGGGCAGGGGCATAGATGGGGACTGGGAATTTCACCT
>VWZT01003089.1:377239-475880 GCA_013397055.1 Pachycephala philippinensis | reverse complement strand
AAAAGCAGGGTGTGTTGTCTTGGGACATTGCCCTGCCTTGTATGAGCTGTCAGCAGCAGGCTAAATGCCTTGGTGATTTCCTGGCGAGACATTTCTTGGCTGGTGTATTTGAGCTTAAACCAATTCTTCCTTTTTATTTTTTTTCAGTGTGCAGCTGTTCTATGTCTTTGACTAGGAAGGTAAAAATAGTACCCTGCGTTTGTGAAATACTTTTCTCCACAGACCCCTCCCCATATTTGTACCACAGTTTGTGAAGTGGGTGTTGTAAATTGCCATTTTACAGTTAAGACCACTGGTGGTCAGATTGCCAAATGTGCTTAATATTTATAGTATCCCAGAGTTGAGAAGATGAGCCTAAAATGGAAGTCTTTTACCTCTAGTTCAGAATCCCAACCCCAAATTCACCACTTCTCTCCCCCACCTGCTCTGTTGTGTTGCAAAAAGTGGAAAAGTGGTTGTCACTTTACCACTCTGTGCTTTTCGACCCACACACCCATTTAAAAATTTCAGTTTGCCTGATAAAGTGCGCTGTTTCATTTAGGATGCAGTATCAGGATTAAGAACTGAGTCACCCAAGCAGAACTGAAGCAGAGCTGGGAAACTGCAGAATTTGGGCCCATGTCACACCTAGGAAGACTGAAGTTCGTGGTCAACTCATGCAGAATTAGAGCTTCCTTGGATTTACTGAAAATTTTGATCTAATACAGCACAACTTGCAGCTTCACCTTAAGATACCTTCTGAGATTCAGAACTAAGAATAGTGTTCATATATCTTTCTGTCTCTTCCTTGTTTACTTCTTTATTAAGTCTTCATAGTCCTTCTTTACAGTTATTGGATAATTCCTCTTCATGAGTAACCTCACATCTTTCAGACTGTGGGACAATAAGGTCACAAGCTGAGGGCCATGTAACTCAGAAGTGTATGATTATTCTGGGACAGCAAGAAATTAAGTTAAAGATCTTAAGTAGTTACAGAATGGAAGGTCCTTCTCTGGCAGGTGGTTTGAAAGAAGTTTTATAAATTTTACTGTGGGCTAGACACTGATATTCCAGTGAAGGATAAAGATCTGCTCTTAAAACTTTGTGGGATGGATCCTGAATTTATTACAAGTCTTATTTGAAGGCTGGAGCAAATCTATGCTGCTGCAGAAACATATTTTTCTTTCTTTCTTGTTCCAGTGGAGGATTAATCTGCTAATGTCCTATAGCTTTCTTCCTGTGTAGGCAACTGCATGGGAGAAGAAGTTCAGTAAATGTTCTGACTATTTTAACCATTCCTTCCTGAAATCTGTCACCTCTGCATATTTACGTACAAAGAAAGAAGAAGAAAAACTGTTCATTTGCCCTCAATGTGATATATAGATAGCCATGAAAATCTTTTCACTTCTTTCTGAGAATGAACTATGGATCACAACCTGCATCTTCTTGAGAGTGCGTCAACTGATGCACTCTCAAGTAAGTCTCATAGTGGAAAACTATTATGTGCCATGTGGTACTTTGCAACAAATTGAAAATTTGATTTTGAGAGATACAGAAGAGCCAAAGTTGTTCACAATTTCACAGGTAGTTGAATATGCTCCTCTCAGGTACAGGTGCTTAGTACCATTTAGCTATTAATTTTTAAAGAAAACATTGGATTCAAAAGTATATTAATCCCATGCTCAGGAAAAATTTTAGTAGCAAAAGCTATATTTGCAGTGCATTCCAGCTTTAGATAGGGGTGGAGATGAACCACATTATCAAGACAAATTCGGAACATTGTCTTGTATCAGTGTAAGGTGCAGTTGAACAGTGTATTCTGAAGACCCTTAGACAATGTATTTCCCAGTGGTACATTAGAAGCTGATGTTTCATTTATTCAGCCAGATCACAAACCATGTAAATTCTCTAATGTGTCTAAATTCTCTAAATCTCTTGGACCTTTATGAACTTTTTTTTTGTTAGACTATCAGATCCAGTTTTTAAGATACAAAAGTAGTGGACTTGAGTGTGTGGAAACTGTGCGTGCCTCATAGTTTTAATTAAGTTTCTGTGAACTAAATTAAATTTTCTTATTTTTCATGCCATTCTCTTGTACTTTGACTTTTTTCAGGGATGACAATCATTGCATTGAATGATTGTCTCAATATCTGTGTTACAACAGGTGGGCTACCGGTGAGACCAAAATACTGCTATTATCCTCCTGGTAAAAAAATTTTCTCGGTAATACAAAGTACTAATTTAAAAGAATGTTTTTTCAGTTTTCTATTTTGAACTTACTTTGATGACATATTCCAAAATTGCCTCCATAGCCTGTTCTAGTGCACTGCCACCACAACAATACAAACAATATTAATAATAAAAAACTTCATAAAAATTTTAAAACATCGAGTAATACTAGTTTTACTTTCAAGTAGCCCAGACCCCTCATGCCAAATATACACAAATGCTCAAAAATAGCATATAAGAAAATCTGTCAGAGTTTATCACAATGAAAATATATATGTCTGATGTGTCATGTAGAGGTGATAAGCAGTAATTTCCCTCAGCATGCAAGTAGTAGTATATAAAATCTGCTGTGCAGTTGAAATGTGGTTTATTAAATCCAGGCAGTAAAGGAGTGATGTGTTGGCTGCCCTTTGTGCTGTAGACATTCCCAAATAGTTAGATCAGGCCTTCATAGTGTACAATTCTTTCCACAGAAATTTGAAACGCATCAAAACATTTGCATTTCTTCAAGTAAAAGATGAACCACCACTTTAGGGTAACTTCATTGATTTGTGTTAGTATTTTTTTGTTCAGTTTAGGAGAGACTGTCATAAATAATGGGGAACCTTGTTCACCTAAGGTAAGATTTTCAATAACTTTGTTTAGATAAGATAATGAATGTAACTGAATGATTTCTCAGAAAAGTGACAGATGTTTTAAAAATGTGGATTGCCTTATTCAAGATAGATATGAAAATACAGAAGAATCAGGTGTTTTCAGATAGAGAAAAGAAACTACACTGAAATTGTAGGAATTCAGTACATTAGAACATTTTTGTGTTAATGTCCTTTATCACAGCTCAATTTTTAGGTCATATTTTTAATCTCATCTGCATGACTGTAAATGCAGAGTATTGGTTTTGGCAGAGGCAGTTTTTGCTTGAATGGCTGACATCAGACTTAATTGCATGTTTCATGTTGGCTTTTGTTGAAGATAAATATTGATTAAAAATATTTGCTTGACAGTATTTAATTGAACATCTGGTGAGTAGCTATGATAGCCCTTGAACAAGCCATACTTTCAAGTGTTCTATTTATAAGTTTCAAGTGATCTGTTTATAACTCTTACATAATTTGTCTTTCTTTCTTTTGTGCTTATTTCAAAATTAAAGAAACATACTCTTTTATTTCTCTATCATTCTCCAGGCACAAAATGCTATAATACTAATAATTCAGAAACCTTCTTTTGTAAAATCCCTTCGTTAACAGTTTTATTGTAATTTTTACTTTCACTTTTTAAGAGCAAAAATCAGGAGTAAAACCCTGTTCAGTGCTTGCTGGTGTAGTGCCAATTCCAGAAAGAGAACACTGAAGCAGGAAAGAACAACTATGTTGAAGATGTATTCAAGTCTAAATAAGTTTTGTTTTTATTAAAATCTTGACATTTCTAAGGATCCTATTTGCATTTGAAAACACAATATATGGACAGACTACAAATGATTTGCTGAGATTATGAAATCATCAAACAGAGACTCATATGATAATATGTTGCTTAGTCTTTTGACAATGACGCATATTTTCGGAATTACTTTTAGTAATTTCTTTAAGTGATGATTCAGAGGCATTCCCTTATTTTATGTCCTATGGCACCATGGAAGAAAAACTGTTAAATATGAAAATATAATCTTAAAATAACATTAATAGGTGTAACTACTTTTACTAATGCTATTACTGTTACTATTTCAGATAATTGTGTGCCCATGAATACTGTACCTTTATTCTTTCCCCTATAAGAACACTTAAAATATTGGTTTTTTTAATGCTTAATTGTTCTGCAAATATTCTCAGGACTGCTTGTATGCATAAGTTAAAAACTTACGCAAGTATTTCCCTGATCAGAGTCTAAATAATTAATTTAGGGATTTTCAAGGGTAAAAGTATTTTGCTAATATCTGGTAAATCCAAAAGCCTGCTCCTTTCCAGTGAAAATAAGTTCCTTAGCATTTGAGATGTCTGTTGGGTGTGGTGATTCCTAAAACGTGAGCTTCTAAAATGCAAGATTTGCAAGTTCTTGCCTCCAGTTCACATTGCTCACAAGTGGAATACCTCACCAGAAATGGTGATAGTATTTTTTTAATTTATAGAGGTTATTCTCTACCTCTGACACTACCTTTTTCTTGTGAGGTATGGCTAAGCAGAGAACACCTAATGGGTTTTGGTCTCAGCTCTGTCAATTATTGCTTGATAAAGCTTTAGAGAAGCAGGTTTTGAAGGAAGGCCCATAGAGCAATCTACTTCATTTTGACAGACTGAGCTATTTTATATATGCTTTATGTTCAATTTATTTCCCCCTCCATTGTTTGGTACAACAGGACACAAGGAATGTTGGAGCTGTGGAGGAACCACTCCAGGCAGAAGAGAAAAATAAATCTGCAGATATTTCAAAACAAAAAGAACAATGCCTTGTACCATGTGATGCTCAAGCTAAAATTTTGCGAGGGGACAAACATTACATGTGCAGTATGTATTCATCAAGAATACTTTTAGTGATGAGCTATGCAGTGCCATGCTATGCAATCCTTCCCTGTGCTATGCTATGCTGTGCAATTTTATTTTTTAATCTTCTTGAGCACATGTGACAGTCTTTTGACCCTGCTGCCCAAACTGTGTATTGTTCAGAAAATTTGGGTTACCCTGTTTTTGGGATGCAGCTGGTGTGACAAAGTATAGTCATTGGTGAACACAGGCAAATCCAAGCAGCAGCACAACCCACCTGGATCTGTTATCCTCTGAATGTCAGTATCTCTCTCCATTACAGAGGAAGAGGAGAATGTCTGTTCCTCATTTAGACATCATAGCTGGGGGTGGGGGTGTAAAGTGGGGTGTAGTTAATTAGTTAGTTAGTTAGTCCGTTACATGGGAGTAAATGTGTACTTCAGCTTACCTTTTATAAAGGCTTACACAGGACATTCGCTATTCACTACCTTGATAAACTACACAGAGAATCAGCCTCATAAAATAATCGTGTAAGTTCTTGGTTTTCACATATGATTTTAAAATATATATTGTTAATTATATGTCATTATGATGATGATCATGATTTTTAGCATCAGGGCAAAAACCAGGAGTAGTACAGTGAATGAGCAAATGTAAGGTGACAAGAAGCCTTATATATCTGTCTTTTATCATATGCATTTATATTTCTGTGATATCCCTTAACTGGTTGTCCAGTTTGTCCAAGGATAAGATTAACTTCTTCAAATCGTGAGAAGAGCCATCACTTCTTAAGATGTCTTTACTGCAATCAGAAAGTCTGAAATTTTTAGCACCTTTGGCTTTAATCTGTGGTCTCTGTATTACCTTCATTTCACTTTTAGGTGCCGTGAGGTAAAACACCTTCAGTATTCACTTAGATATCATAAATAAGTATGTTGTCATTCATTCAAGAATATTTCTAGAGTTATTAAAAAAAAGTGGATGAACATATTTCTTTTGAAGGAAATTTGCAGAACTCTCTTGCTGAATATGCCAGAAGTACAAAAAAACTGGTAAGAGACATGATGGATGATCAACAGTCTTCTTTGGATTACCTTTCTAATCAGGTACTTCTTTTCTTTACTATAAAGATTTTTATTTGTTATTTCTCATGGCAGGTGTTGTCTTTCTGGGGAGAAATAGGGCTCATTAAACCATTAAGTTGTGATTAAACCAGTAGAATTAGAGTGTCTATCACCAGTCCTTGTACCTCTGGTAGGGTGTGAGTTCCATTTCTACAAGGACTTATAAGCACCCCGTTTCACAACTTAATGTCATACATGGCAGTAGGGAAAGTGGAGGACTGTTCTTTCACATTGATACAAATTACTACACATCACAAAAAAGAACTTCAGATTATGTTTACTAGGAGTCAAAAAAAAATTTAGAATGTAAAATTTCTCACTGCAACCTGATTAAAGTTCTTTTATTTGAATTTGCAGGTAAATGAACTCATGAACAAAATTGTTCTTTTGAACACAGTAATTTTGAGAAAACATCTGGATCCACTTCCTTACAAAGCAGTTCAATCTCATGGTAAGTACTTTTCAGATATCAGTACTTTTCAGTCTTGACACCTTCTCTCTTTGTATTTTGAAAGGGAGCTAATTAAAGCAAAGGTAAGCAATTGTAACATTGTCATTTATCCTGTGTTAGTAACATATAAACTGTGGAGACTTAATGAACTGTTTGAAAATGTTATCATGAATACTGCTTTAAATCATTTGCAGCTGACAACTCTGGGCATCCTATTTAGCACGCTGATTTTTATGTAAAATACCAAGTATGATTATCAGTTAGTAAGTGATCTGAGGCTGCTAAATGGCACGTTCTTTTGCAGTGAAATAAAGTGTGCTCTGCATTGGCAGTATCCTCATTCAAATGTCATGGAAGTCACACATTGGACAGCTAATCTTTTAAGTGTCCATCCAAACTAAAGGAAATACGACCTCTAAGCTGTCATGCTGGCTGTGGAAACTGCTTGTTTGAATATGTTTAACATGTACCTGGCTTAACACTTAGAAATAAATGGTTTTTCATATATACATTATGATGGGAAGGCTTTTACAAGTATAAATAGAAATATCTGTAGGAAAAAGACTTCATTTCCCAGATAATATGTCTTTTTCACAGTACAGGTGTTATAAATAAAATGATAAAAAAATCTGTGAATTGACCAGATACATAATCTGTAATTTCATATAGATATGTATCATATCTATTATGATCAGAAAGAACTTTGTCTATACGGTGTCATTTATACTGAGGAGCTTAATGGTGTTTAGAGAATTTTAATTTACAAGATAAATTCATTACAAAGCATGATTTTAAAGTTTGCATGAGAAGAAAATTATATTTTAAATAATTCATATGTCACCAAGAAAAGTAATATTCCTGTGCTTAATCTGTTTTTTTTTTTTTTAAACATATTTCGCTAATGAACTTCCTTGAATACGTTTTGTCTCTAGGTTTGGACTGCACTCATATTAAAGATACTGTTGGTTCAGTTTCAAAAACTCCAAGTGGTCTGTACATTATCCATCCAGAAGGATCAAATTATCCTTTTGAGGTAATACATTTATTATTACAGTCAAAATTTGCTTGAGAATATGCATTTAGAATATTTTTAATAGATTTAAACTGTTTTCCATGACAATTTCTCAACAGATGAATAAAAAATATATTAAATCAGCTGCATGTGTCTGCTGCTACTATAATTTTGACAAGTTTCTTATTTTCTACAAAGAAATTTAATCTCTGTCATGAGAGCCCATTGTCAGTTTTCATATGCAGTGAAGAATACCAAGGAGGAAAAGCCAAGGTGTTTTCCAGCACCTCTTTTGGATATGGAGAAGTGCTGCTTTCTGTTTTAGAGATGGAAAACTTAAGAGCAATTGACTGATCCATTTAGCTTTTAATATGGGACTTTTAGATTTTGAATTATCCTGCTGTATAACGTTGCCTTCTCTTGTGATGGGGTTCTGCTGATGCAGAGTCATCCAAGTGTAGGTGCAGATGTGCCTTGGTTTGAGGAGCAGGTGCTTAGCTCTTGTCTGAGTATCATTATAACCCAGTCTTGGGGCACAGAGGCATCTAAAATTTTAGTTTGCCTATCCAGTTTGCAGGATTTGTATTCCTAAAACAAGGATATATATTCCTAAAACAAACTGCAGCAATCATGCTTCCTATCACTGCCTGCACTTTACGTACGTAATTGCTCAGAGTAATGGCGCTCATCTAGAAGAAGGGAATTTTGGGTTAATTTCCTAAGACTCAGAATATCTAGATCCATGCAAACAAAAGGAATATTTTGTTTTATGTGTTTATTTCCATTTCAGGTTGTTCTATTTAGAGAAGGCCTTATGCATAGTGGGAAGGCAGATATGGCACTTTCAAACCTTCAGCTTTGCAGTACATGTTGAGGTCATTATTTTTTGAAGAAAAAAATGAGGAATTTAAGCCAACTAAAAACTAGAGAAGTTTAATATCCAACTTTATAGCATTCCTTTATATGTAACAAAGGAAGGATGAATCCCTTTATCTCTAGCCAAGTGGAGCCCTTCAAAATGCTACAAAAAAGGAGCTCAAACTGGTTAAGAAAAGGTTTCAGAATTATGCTGGGATCTCAAAAAAAAAAAAAAAAAAGAACTTGATTCTGCAACCCCCAACAGAAAAACCTGTCATTCTCTCTTTGCAATGCTGTGAGCTCAGGAAAAATATCTGTAACTCATTGGCAAGTTCCTTCCATGTATAAGAAAGGCAAAGACATGATGCAGTGTTCACAGAACAACCGTATTTACAGTATGAACAAAACGCTACCATAGCAAAAAATGCATCTGTTTCAGAATTTCTTCTGGATTGAGGGGAATTCCAGAAACACAAAAGAAAAATCATAGTAGTTTGATTAAAAGAACAAGGTAACAATAAATAATGAGAAGAATGTCTGCAGTCATTTCTTGTCTGGTAGATGTTGCACAGAACTTAAAAGACAGTGCCAAAAAACTCTCAGAGAAAAATATCTAAAATATGTGTTCCATAAAGAATGTTATTTTAAGGAAAACTATTTAATGTGAATTCTTTCATGGGTGGAAGTATAAAAAGAGTACAAGAGAAATGATGGATGGACAAAAATATCACGACATTAAAATATAAACAAGAAATTTTAAAGTATCTTCTAGAGGCTAATAGCCAAGAGTTCTAAGTGTTCTGCAGACCCACAAAATAAGAAAAAATACAGAGACAGAAAACCATAGTAAGAAACTAAAAAACAGGAAACAAAGCCAACATGAAATAATTCATTTCAATGAGGACCTTTCAGCAATAAGATAACTTTTTATGCAATGGAACCTAAATGGAAACGTCTTTAGAATAATTTGCATAAAGACATCAGTTAAATGAAAACTATTTAGACAACATGATTCTATTCTCATTTTTCGTGTTTAATACCTCATGTTTCCGAAAATGAGTATAGATTTTGATGCTTAGCTTGAGATAATTGAACTCCAAATTCCAGGAGCAATAAGAATATCTAGCTTTAGCGGTAGTGGCAGGTTTCTGTCACGTCAGAAAGTTACTCCCAAATCGGCTTCTGAGCATTTAAGCATGAGGTGATTAAAACCAATTTCACTTTTGGAAAAATGAATCATGACCAATTTCTGATAAATTTTTCAATTAGTAAATGTAGATCAGTGATATTTTTCAGTTGGATCAGACAAACTAAACAGTTGTTTAGAATATACCTCTTATACACACAGCAGGTGGAAAGGGAAGACGTATTCAGTAGAAGCATCCTCCTTCTCATTTAATTCAAGTTGTACCTTGCACAATCATGCCCTTCACACCTTTCATGATATGCGACATAGAGAAAACTGTAAAGCAGATTAACTATTATAAATCTTTACAATTGCAACATTTCTGTAAGGGATTAAGGAAACTACACAGCTATAACTGTATTTTTCTGTATCTATCTAATATTTTTATTTAGCTGGTGTATTTAGCTAGTATGTATTGGTGCTGTATCTGACTGGCTGATGACCTCTCATGTAGAACCAAATCTTCTGTGAATTATCAACACTCACACTGATTTATCTTGGACCGAAGATTGATGTTGTGACCAAATGGGTTCCTTGTAGTATTTCTGACTCATAGTCAGAGGAGTAGCCAATCATACAATCATCTTCTCAAGACAGGGGATGAGGCAATGGGATTATTTTGAATGAGGTTTAGGTATTTTCATTTAAATACTCATTTTGAAATCTTCTATATTTCTTTTTATTCCAGTTCTATCCTGCTTGGGTGACTGAAATAAGCATGTGATTCTCCAGGGCATAAGGGTCACAATTTTTTTTCATGCATGTGAACCTTACTGTGATTCATTTAGTATTTGTTTTGCAAGGATTGCCCAAAGTATCTTACTTGAAGATCCAAGATTCCTCAGGTTGTAGTAGATCAAATTGCAGCTCTGTCCTGTTGCTTTCTTGTTGTTCATCGAGAAGACATTGCTAAGTCACAGAGGCTCTGACTACGATACTTATGTTTTCCTGCCAAGGGGCGAGTCTGGTTTCCTGAAAAATATCTGGCTACTACAGGCAATGGGGGTGCAACATATAATGCTCAACCTGCCACAAAATTTTTTGAGGGTTAAATTGACTTACACCTAGTTTCCACTTTTATCAGCTGGCTAAGACTGCAAGTCTCTCTTTTCTGAAATATGTTTCATTTTGTACATTTCCTGTAACGTCAACAAAATTTCTTACTTTACTCCATCACTTGTGCATCCACTTAATGTTATGGCAGCTAAAATTATATTCTGACCTTACTTTTGATTCCACAAGAAGCTTGCTGGCTCCATAACTGCAAGCATTTTCCAGGTTAACTTTCCTGATGTTAGAGACATTTGGAGACAAAAATGAGCCTCTGTTTTTAAACACTAATTATGCATACTATCCCTTAGAACTACTTTGAATAGCTTAGGTAGTGCAGTGTCTAAATGTGCAGTATGATCTTTCTACATTAGGTCCCCAGACTTTATAATCCCAGTTAAAACTAGTAAAGATTTGGCACTGGGGACATACTTAGGAAAGTCAATTACATATCTTAAGTTAGATGGGCTGAGGAGAAAACATGCCACATAATGTGATATTCCAAAGCAGAGCAGATGGCAGCTGGACAACTGCCATTTGACATACTGTTGGGCACAAATTTTAGCAAAGACTCATAAAGACTCATAAAGTTGAGAGCTCGTCTTATGTATTCAGTGGTACTGCTCAGTTGCAGGCAGTTATATGTTCACATTGGGACTTCCCTAGATTGCTGCCACTTCTTATGTAGAGGTTTTTGCTGCTGCAAATTATTGTTATTGCTGGTTTATTGCTATCACTAGTTTCCATTTCTTCACCCTTATTAAAGGCTCTAAATTTCCCAGACACCAAAAACACAGTATTCTCTGGAAGAAGGCATGATGGTGAGGGAGAACATATAAGAAGTTGTGTCTGTTTTAGTTTGCCGAAATAAAAGTTTATTCAGTGTTGCTGCCTGTATCGATCATATTTTCCCTGATTAATATATGACATTGCAAGTTGCTTTCCTTTCGTGCTGTAAATGTTACAGTGACATTCATCAAAGCTTATTTATTGTATCTGTTATGAACAGACTATTGCACATAGCAGTTTCTACTGGTTGAAGAAATATCCAAATCAAACAGTTCAACAAGAACATATAAGAAAATACTGTAGGTTCATTTTTTTATTTTCTTAGAGCTTTTTTTGAAGATATTTGAAAAGTATGTTACTTAGCAAAATTCTGAATAGTCCACCTTTATTTAATTGTTTTCTTCATAAAAGCTGTTTCAAGAATGCTTAATCATATCTATATCTATTTTAGGTTTTGTGTGACATGGATTTTCGAGGAGGTGGATGGACTGTGGTTCAGAAAAGAACTGATGGAATCGTTCAGTTTCAGAGAACATGGTCCGAATATCTGGATGGATTTGGTGACCTTAATGGTATTAATTTTAAATACTCTAAAGTGGTTTGGAATAAACATTACTTCTGCTTTTATGTGAGCTACATTCCACTAAACTGTGTGGTAGTTTTAGTAGTATAAAGTTCTTGTTTCTTAAAAGTCTTAATTTTACTTATGGATTTTATTTTCATCAAATCTGTTGTGTGATCTTCCCAATAATGACTATTACCCCCCTAGAGTCTTTAGCTACTGCAGTCTCACAAGAGTATTTAAAATATATTTTCTGCCTGAAATAATTTATAGATTGTATTTCCTTTCTTTTCAGATTAAAGAAAAAGTGTCTTTGTTGATTTGAATCACATTTGCAAATTATTTCCTTAGAGCAGAGAAAAATCAATAATATGTCACCATAGGGCATGCAAAATTATAAACAACAGAAATATTTCAGTGGCTAATACCAACACAACTGTGATGTTAATTTTTTATTGCCACCTTTAATCCCGCAAGTCTAAACCCATTTGCTTTTTCAGAAGTTTATCTGAGATTGCAATGGAAGCACACAGCTTTTCTGTACAAAAAAGTGCAGCTCATAAGGGGCTACAAGTGTGATTTATGGAGGCACCAAATCTTGAGAACAGGGCTTAAATTTCAAGAATAGGGTTTGCATTTTCTTTGCATTTCATAAAATGCTAACATTTATCACTTCTCAGTATTGCCCTTAGGAGTGCTACTGAATCCTGTTCATGCAAGTGGGTCTTTAGCACATCCAGTTCTTGTGGTCTTCTAAGATACATTGCAGATGAATATTTGAAATCTATCATCCGGACAATTTTCTAAAAAATATCACAGAGAAAAAAAGGATGATGCGCACATGGGAATTCTTTACATGGATTTCCTAAGGAAGTAGGAAGGGTTACTCTGTTCTTTCATTAGTCTTTCAAAGGAATATAAGCCTATCATACAACTTTTATTACATTTGGTTCAGGAAGGAATGTCAAGAAACAAGAACAATCAGTTTTTCTTTTACAGTTTCCATTTCTAGACTATATATTATATTTCTCTTTAAGGAGAATTTTGGCTTGGACTGAGGAAGATTTTTGACATAGTAAATCAAAAAGCCACTCATTTCAGTCTTTATGTGGATTTGGAATCAGAAAATGAGAAGCATGCCTATGCATCATATGATGGATTTTGGTTAGAGGATGAAGCATGTGCTTTTAAGCTCCATTTGGGGCATTATTCAGGAAATGCTGGTAAGAACTTCCTTCTTTGAAGTATTTAAAGGTAGTTGCTCTCTTTCTGAATATGAAAAAATGCATTCAAAAGAGTAATAATTAACTTCAAAAATTTTATTTCTAATGTGTTTTTCTCTGGTATATAATGAACACTTATGCAGATAAATGTTTAATGATATGGTGATCGGTTATGCCAAAATTAATCTTTACATAGTAGGATGTCGGTTTATCCCTTCAATGTCTTTAACAGAATAATTTAATAAACACTCCTGTAATAAAAAAAACAAGAAAAAAATAAGAAAAATAAAGGATCTTAATGGAATGGGATATATATATATATAAAATAAATAAGGGATTTTGTGGGTGTTAGTGTTTATTTACCTAATGGTACAATTATTTAGATGCCCACTATCTTGTTACAGATGTGCTGATGTTAGTGGCAGTCTTCCTGATGATGTTTTGGATAATTCAGAAGTGCCCAGATAGTCGTGTACAAAGGCTAGAGAAAGAAACTGAGTGAAACAAAGTTGGCCTACAGTGTGTAACAATTGCTGGGTGATACACAGAAACAAATTAATTCCAGACCTCCCTTAATAGCACAAATATACTAAGCGTGCAAAGATTTGCATTAAGTATTGCATCATGTCTTACTGCTTTTTTCTGTGTTATGCAAGAATGGTTCTTATTATCAACAAAATAGTTACCCTCTAAAGGTGTTGGTGCTTTACTCTGTATTTGGGAGAAACACTATTTCTTCAGTAAGTTCTTTAGTAAGACAACAGTCAGTAATAATTGACCTTTGTGTTTTAACAATTCCATCTCGTTTCATGACTCACTCTGGGGCTTTGGGCATGTTACTGGAAAATCTGAAGTTACAACCCTTTTTGTTTACTTTTATCTTTTCTTCCTCTGTCTTTGAGAACAGAAGCCTTTATCTTCATAGCGAGCATACATCCCTAAAAGCAACAAAAATATAAAGATATTTCATTGATTTTCAATTTCTTCCATATTTCTCAGTTTTTTTTCTTTTTTTTCCTGCATATTTAGCACTTTTACAGCTCATTATCTGGTACTCTTGAAATGCTTTTGAAGACTTCTACTTTTCTAATAAATTCAGAGGAAAAGTTTGCGAGGTGTGCATCAAGTAAGAAATGTTTCTCCATAAATAACTTTTTTATCATTCCGTTTTATCTCTTGTACTTAGGTGATGCATTTAGAGGCTATAGAAGAGAAGATAACCAAAATTCCATGCCTTTCAGCACTTTTGATGTTGATAATGATGGATGCAGGCCAATGTGCACTATTAAAGGACAGCCTGTAAAGAGCTGCAGTAACTTCAGTGAGAACACTGGATGGTGGTTCAATAAGTGTGGCCTTGCAAATCTTAATGGTGTTCATCGCTACACAGGTAGATTTCTTGCAACTGGAATTCACTGGGATACATGGACAATGAACAAAAAACCAGTCAAAATTAAATCAGTTTCAATGAAAATTCGGAGAACCAATTATCCATATTTCCATTAACATATGAAAATAGAAATATACCTCTTCTTGCAATTATTGGGAATGATGTATCACTACAATCATAAATACCTTTCATCTTCACTTGAACGTTCAGTCTTAAAACTTTATTAGATATCTCTATAATACAGTTACTCATTTTTATTATGAAATGTCAGCATTTATAGTGTTCCCACTTGAGAAAGAAGATCCTAAGAAGAACTGGGTTTTCAGAAAAAGGATTAAGCTGAGTGTTTGTCAGCTTTTATTCAACTGCCTCTTAGACAATCTCAGAACCAGCAGAAAAAATTATAAAAAGAAGTGTAATGCTGACTTTTGAATGTGCTTTTTCTATTCTCTCCACATATCTAAATTGGCAAAAAATATCAGCAAATTTTATTTGAAAAAACACATGCCTGCCATTTTCATAATAATATTTTGGAAAAATACTTGTTCTTCACCTTAAGTTAATTTTCCAGAATCAGCTGTTCTTTCTATATTCCATATCAGGCAAGCTAACAATTGTTTCAATGTATAAATAATGTTTTGTATACCATCAGGACCTGATTTTTTATACAAGTAAGGTTGATAGTGACATTCAAGAACTAAATCTGATTTTATATTGAATTTTCACAGTCAATGTGTTCCTTAATCCAGTTTTGACTCTACCGTTGTCTATTTCACAATTCATTACAAATGAAAACTTTTTTTCAAAGAAAACTTATAGCTTTTCTTATAATGTTTGCAATTTTAATTTTTGGATATATGGGACTGATCTTACATTTTCCATTCTTAGTGGCATTCACTTTGTGAACGATCATGTGGTAATGAATAAAACCAACTTAAGTTTTGTAAACACATTTAAAACTAAGGATTGTGAATTCTTTGAATTTCTGTCAGTAAAAATAGAATAATATCAATAAAAATGTGAATATTGTTTCTGGAACCTGGCATCTAACCTGTAGCAGCTAGGCACGGTATGTCTCATCTTTGCTTCAGTTTCAGCAGACCAGCTCTGTGGTAGCATGTGGAATGAAAACAGTTAAAAACTCTACAAATTTCCTCTTTGCTGTTTTTTATTTTAACCAAGCATTACTACAGTGAGCAGAAACCATCATAAATTCAGAACCACCACAGTTTAGGACTTCTTCCCAAAGATTTATGTAGCTATAGGAGGAAATTAAGCTTTTCATAGGGTATGTTACAAGGTTAAGAATGAGAAAACATTCCTCTTTTCTTCTATTCTTGACTAGCCTTTAACAGTTGGAGGTAAAAAGCTGCTAAAAGCAGAAGGTTTCCTCTCTGCTAGAGGGAAACTGAGGACTATCCTTATGGGGGGACTTACAGGAAAAGCATGGTAGGAAGTAGCTTGAGGAAAAATATCACAGGTCTTGTAGAGGGACTGTGAGAAAGGGGATAGGTCCCGCTCTTGGGGGAGACAGAGTTCTCTGAGCACAGCGTGGGTTTGTTGTCAGACACTGGAAACTTTGAAATGAGAGCTGCAGAGATTGTGTGTACACCCTCTCCAGCCCGCCCTCACACCAGCCTTGTTAGGAATGCAACTGCTTTGAACAGCAGCCTGGACCCAGCAGACCTATAAAGGTAGATACTAAAATGAAAGAGCTTCTGCACTAAGATTAACAAGCACTGGAGCTTAGAAAGAGTATTAATTCTGGCTGCAAGCCTGGATGTTGTCACTGTATTAGGACTCTTTTGTCAGAAAGAGCCCTCAGCCTGTGGCACAACAATCCTACTGGAGAATGCCAGTAGCTAAATTTCATGGAAATTTAATGGCTTTAATGAAAGCCTCAAACTTTGATGGTGTGGCCTCTGTTCTGACAACCAGGGCCGAGCCTGTGAGCAGGAGTCTAAGTAGGTACTTTGGATATATATAGCTATATTCTACTGACACCCTGAGGCTGCTTTTGGCTTAATTGGAATGCCTGCTTAAAAATGAAGTTGGCAAATGAAGATTGCAGACCTGCGCTGGCAGATATCACCACATTTAATTATGGGGTTTAATCTCCCCATTGTCAGCATTGGCTACATAAGCTGGCAGCAACAAATCTTAAAAGGAGATGGACCTGAAAAGATAATTAGGGCTTAAAGAATCATTCTTGCAAATAGACATTATTTTAAAATGTAGTGTATGCCTAGAAAATCAGAGTGCTAGAGATTAGTTGGCAGCTTCCTGGTGCATATGTGAAATACAGCAATGACAAGAGAATATTTTCCATGTGATAGATGGCTGTTGTCTTCAAAGGTTCATTCCATTTCCTCCCTAGTAACAAAAAAAACTGTGAAAACAAATAAATTTTTAGTTAAACACAGAGAATTTTCAAGGACATTAAATTGTTTCCAGGGGCCTACGTTTCATATTTGCAGCTGGTTCCCAACTGCCATAAGATAATATAAGATTTGTGTGGCCATATATTTAGGTCTGGTAATCAGTTGGTTATTTCCCAAACAGTCTTGTTCCAACTATAATATAAGGGAACATGTAGGGTGTAGCATATTAAGAGAAACCAACTGAATGTTTCAAATAAAGAGTATCTTGGTTTAACTGCACTTAATATCTACTCTGGGAATGATACTTCAAACTATGAGAAGTTGTCATTAAAGGACATGTAATCTCTGACGTTATGAAACTGCATTTCTTTTGTTTTCTTTTTCCAATAGTATGTCTTTAATTTGTAAATTTCAATTTGGTGAACTCAAATTATTAATTATTTGACCATTCTGGTCACAAGAAACCTCTCTGGTGACTTTAATTTTGTTTTGCATGTCTCTCTCTGGAGCATGCCCTGTATTGTCCCATTGCCAAACTGGAAGCCAGCAGAGAGAATCCATTGGCATGGGAGAAGTGCTTTGTGGGATTTCTGTTGGTATGGCTGCATAAAGAATGTAAGTTATTTACAGAAGGGGTACTGGAAACATGCACACCCATTTCCAGGCTGGATATTGATCTGCCAGGTGTTCTGATCTATAAAGACAGGATGCACTTCATTTAGCAGCTCATTGTAAAATGAGTTACAATTGAGGAAAGGCATCCATGGCTTTCAGTGGACACAGGTTTTGCTGACACGTTCTATATTCATTGACCAGAAGTTAAGTTGTTACTTTGCAATGTACTCTAATGAATATTTCTTATACGGAATGGTGCAAATGACACTGTGCTATTCGAGAATGTACAAAGATATAATACAAATATAGAAGGGAATGGTCCTTTCATTACAAAAAGCTTTTTTGTTCCATCATTTCAAATTTTAGATTTGTGTGTGTGTGGAAATCACACACAAGCAGACAAACCCAGGTACGTATTTCCAGTGCAATTCTCAGGGAGACAGAAGGCTGCTAATACCAGTATCCAAGGGGCTCACAACCATATATTTTCCATGTGTTATCCTCCATTCGCTCAGCTTTTCCCCAGCCTCATCTCGTCTGGCAGTTCTGGGTTTTGTGCTTGTGGCAGGCTGTCCTTGGCAGGGGGCTCACAGGTGAGACTGTCTTAACAAAAACAAGCCTTCAGAAGCAAAGGCCAGGCTCAGCTTTGAGTCCAGTAAAGCTCTGTTATAAAAACCATTCAAAACTGCGAGGGTTTTCCCAGGTACACCTTTTTCGTGTGATTTCAGGCCAAGGGCCTGAATCCCACGAGGTTCCAAACCCTGCGGGGCGAGGGGCGCGCCGGGAGCCCGTGTGCTCGGGGCAGCCGCTAGGGGGCGCCAAAGAGCCAGGCGCGCCGCGCTCTCGGGCCGTGCGGCAACTTCCTTTCCTTTCCTTTCCTTTCCTTTCCTTTCCTTTCCTTTCCTTTCCTTTCCTTTCCTTTCCTTTCCTTTCCTTTCCTTTCCTTTCCTTTCCTTTCCTTTCCTTTCCTTTCCTTTCCTTTCCTTTCCTTTCCTTTCCTTTCCTTTCCTTTCCTTTCCTTTCCTTTCCTTTCCTTTCCTTTCCTTTCCTTTCCTTTCCTTTCCTTTCCTTTCCTTTCCTTTCCTTTCCTTTCCTTTCCTTTCCTTTCCTTTCCTTTCCTTTCCTTTCCTTTCCTTTCCTTTCCTTTCCTTTCCTTTCCTTTCCTTTCCTTTCCTTTCCTTTCCTTTCCTTTCCTTTCCTTTCCTTTCCTNTCCCTTCCCTTTTCCCTTTCCTCTCCTTCCCTTTTCCCTTTCCTCTCCTTCCCTTTCCTTTTCCCTTTCCTTTCCTCTTTCTGTTTTTCCTCTTATCTTCTTTTTCTGAGTGCATTTTGCCTATAGTCTCCTCCAGCAGTGATGTCACATGTTACCTCCCTGAACTGCACCAGCCCAGGACGCACGGGGTGGCAGGAGGCGCAGCCTGTTCTGTGTTCTCTTTGCAGCCCAGAACTGTAGTCACTGGCGTTTGCTTTCTATGACAAACCCCTCAGACCACTGCCTGTCAGGGTTTCCGTGTACTCTGGTTTTCATTATTTACTGTGTGCAGTGCCATGCAATGCTTTAGGGGGGATTTTATATTTAGCTCTAGGGAAGAAGGGTCATGGCAATGAATATTTACGCAGAAAAGTTTGTTAAAGAGAGCAAAAGTTTGCATGCATTCAAAAAAGGCTTGAATGGATTCATGGAAGATGAAGTCATGACTCTGAAGGCATCAAGTCCCACCACTTAACCTAACACTGTCAGGTCCATCACTAAACCATGTCCCTAAGCACCTCATCTACACATTTTTTTAACTCCTCCGGGGATGGTGATTCCACCATCTGTTCCAATGCTTGACCACCTTTTCAGTGACGAAATTTTTCCTAATATCCAATCTAAACCTCCCCTAGTGTTATTATGTTCACACGCATTGTCACTGGATCAGGGAGCCCCTGCACCAGAGGTTTCTGGAGACTAAGTCTTGTTTTACCTTGAGAGCTTCCACCGGCATCTGCTCTAGGCTCCCACCAGGTGTGAGGCTTGCTTAGATGGACCTCTGGATGAAGAATGTGTAATGGGAATATGTGGGGCTCAGAAGTTGCATTTATAGAGCTGGATGTAGGAAGCACTTCCTAGTTAAGGTGGGATGGATAAGCTTTGGCTGTGGTTTAATGTCACTGTGCTTAACTCCTCTTGTGCTTGGGTGCCTGCCAGACTCTCGTTCCTCTGATGCACCTGAGTTTTTCATGAAGAAGTAATGCATGGCATTTCCTAGGCGGGCATTAGAGGACGCTTTGACCAGGTGCTGGTCAGAACACTCATCAGATCAGGACTTCTGAGTTCACCATGTACCCACACTAAGTGCAGAGGGAGAAGATGTCACCCTCTCCCTCCTTGTGCCTCTTTTCCTGGACCATGTACAAAAACATAGGTTTGTGTCACTCAACTGAAACGGGGCTGGGGAAACTATGAGATATACAGGAAAATTAAGTAAATTCTTCCAGTCTCAGCTATTTTGTGGCATGTAGCTGCAGACAAAAAAAGTCAAAATCCAATTAATTTTCTATAATGAACAGATGTAAAATAGAAATATTTTTTTGTGGTTTTTGGGTTGCAAAACTAAATACATGAGTTATGAAACAGAACTCAACACAGGCACACAAGTAAAAAACGGAGTGTTTAAAAGATAAGGCTTCATATTGTATGTCTCCTGCCTATGACAACAGATTCATTTTTGTATTTCCAGCTATTTCTGCCTCATAATATTCAATAAGATCCTGTATTGTTGCAAGGTTAAATATTTTTCAAACTTTTCTAGCATTCTGATTTAATTCTGATCTAATCACATTGGCAGTCCTCTAAAATGCTGAGAAATAAACAGAATTCAGCAGGCCAGAGTACAAAAGCTGAGAAGGTCCTAGCAATATAAAAGAATATTTTGTACAAAGCCTTTTAGCTATTACAATTTAAATAACTTCTTTTTTATCCAGAAATTTCAATCAGAAGAAAAAGCACACTCTATTTTCTAGTGAAATATTTGAAGGAAATCAGCTATGTAACTTTTCAGAATTTGCTTTATAGTCTTTTCCCATACCTTTTTAGATGCTTCAACTATTTGTCTCCACTTTCTTTCAGTCCTTTAAAATTATTAATTACAAGACATAAGCAGAAGTAACTCCTGCATTCTAATGGAAATGAATGCTTGATTAGTGCTTATCATTCTAAAACACTGCATTCAGTTTGTGAGTCAAGGTTTTGGTAGCAGGGGGTCTGCATGGGGACTACAGGGGTGGCTTCTGTGAGAAGCTGCTGGAAGCTTCCCCCAAGTCCAGTGGAGACAATGGCAGCTGGCTCCAAGATGGACCCAAGATGGACCCACTGCTGGCCATGGCCCAGTCCATCAGTGACAGTGGTAGCACGTCAGGGATAATGTATTTGAGATGAAAAAGAAAAACAAACCCTGCTATCCTTGTTCTGTATTAATCAAATTCCTTGTAGAACTTGCAAATTTTTTTTTTGCTTGGGATTAACGTCAGGCAAACTGTCATCGAATTGTGTCAGACAACCTGCAGCCAGAGAGAGGAGTGAGAATATGTGAGAGGAAGAGCCCTGCAGACCCTAAGGTCAGCACAGAAGGAGGGTCAGGAGGGGCTCCAGGCACCAGAGCTGAGATTCCCCGGCAGCCCGTGGTGCAGCCCGTGGTGAGGCAGCTGTGCCCCTGCAGCCCATGGTGAGGCTGCTGTGCCCCTGCAGCCCGTGGAGGTCCATGAGACCTGTAGCCTGTGGGAGACCCCACACTGGAGCAGGTGGGTACCCAAAGGAGGTATTTTTCTGGAACTTGAAGTCTCAGTTCAGCATCCACGATTAGTCAATCAAGGCAAAAGATTTTTAGCTGAAATATGTATTTAAATTTAGTATCAGACATATTGGGGCAAGGTGTTCCTTTGGCTTGCATTTATAAAATGTGCTCCAGCTATGTTATAAAGTGAAATCTCTTTTTAATTGAATCAATTGTGATTAAGCTGCTTCACAGAAGTAGCTGTAAAATAATTTTAACCTAAAAGGCTGTATGTTTTTGTTGACTTTGAAAAATTTATGTGACAAGCTTTTATTTAGTGAGCTTGTCGATAGATTTGTGAAGGGTTACTTGGAGACAGACTTGGCTTAATTTATTTTCTGGGCTGTAATGAAACAAGATTTAAAAGGATAGGAAAATTCCACAGTTGGTTTGGAGACAATCAAACATAGTTTTATTGAATAGTTGATGCTGTTCATTGAAAAACCTCTGTCTTTTTCTACATCACTACTTACAGAGTTACTGAAGACAGTAATTGTATGTATGGATTCACTAATAGATGCAGTTAATGTCATCAACAGCAGATAGAGTCCAATTATTTACAAACTTGCTTTCTCAAATGACATCAGAAAAGGAAGTGCTCAAGTTCCAGATTCAACACTTTTAGAAGCCACCCAGGAGCAAGGAAAGCTTACATGTATGCATCACTACCTTGAGCCAAATATGTGCCATTCCTGCTTATAGTTAAGGGAAAAGACTCTTTGGAACATGGACTCTTCCTGCATGGAACTTTCTAAGTCAAGGCTATGAAGGCCTCTGCTTTAGGCCTGCTTCATGGTAGAGAGCCTTGCAATGCACTGAAGCACGTAATCTTAGATTAAGAAATGGGTGGTTTTTTGAGAGAAAACTTTCAAAACCCATTCTAAATGGGAGTAAACTACATTCTTCTGTAGTTTATAATAGTCAGGATTATTCTAGAATCAGGTCTGCTGATATCTTTGTTTATAACAGTACATTTTAAAAAATACCACCTCAATACGGAGTGTGTTATTAAACAAGAAAATTGTGAGGTTCATTTTTCACCTCACAATATTTTGAGCATTAAAATGTCACAGGGGGAAAAAAAGAGAAATGCTTGTAGAACTCCCCTGAAAAGAAGCAGGTCTGATGAAAAAAAAAAAAAAGATATACAACTGCATGTAGAGGAGCTCCTGCAGAGGAAGCCTTTGATATACTAATGCCAGTGTTATAGGACAGGAAAAGTGGTGGTAGCTTTTAATGCTAAAAGTAAAAATGCAAAGATTTTGTGAAGTGTTCCTATATATATATATATTGATCTATGTATATAGGTACGCAATCCTCTATATGGTTCTGCATGAGTGTCTACATAGATATTTTCATTAAACGATCAGAGTGGGAAAGATGTAGAGCAAGTCACTTGAAAATACATGTACATGGCTAAATATTTCATGACAGCATATTCTCTTTGCAGATGTACGCTATCTCATACAGTGGACCAGATGTGCCGACTGTGTTACACTGATCACTGTTTTGTCTTATATTAATTGATCAAGCTATGGCCTTGTCATTTATTTACTACACACTTCTCTGAAAATAAAACTAATAATTCCCTTGTGCTGTTTCCATCGCAATCATCATGTGAAATATAAAGTTTTCTAACATACTAATTTAGTTTCACAAAAATATTGTTAGAAGCACTGTTTTTATCCTCATTGCACATCTTGGGGACTGAGACACACAGAGATGTCTATGAAAGACTAAGCCTTTTCATATAACACAGATGGAAATGCTTGGTGCTTCAGAAAAAAAGAGCCTGGGGCAGCTTGTCAGGTATCTCGAAAATAAGAAACATGCCGTTTAGTTACAACTTACGAAAATCTTAAAGTTAGTTAATGCATAATCAGATTGTCATTCAGAGGCAAGTACAAGAATAAATCAAGGGCAATCATTGAGCTGATCTGTGAGGCCAACTTTTCCCCTTCTCAGCATCTACAGTGCCTGAGTCAAGCTCTTAAAAACAGGAGGGGCTCTTTCTGTGCATTCCTGGCCCAGTCTTGGTGCCTGCTCCCCCTCCTGTGCCTTTGGAGAGGGAGTCCCCTCTCTAGAGTATATCTAGACCAGCCAGGAGGAGGGGTTGTTGAACCTCAAGGGGAAAGGGGTGAGGACTTGAGTATTTCACATTCTCTTGTGTGAGACCGACTGACAGTCACAGCTTGGAAACCCACCCCTGATTTGGGTGCTTTAATTGTGCTTTGAACTGTAAATGAGTAGCTTATACTTCATGTTCTGAATGGAACTGCTTTTTAGGGAATGAAACAAGTGATTGGAGAGCTCCATAAAGGCTGCAGTCTCCATCCTGAGACAGACCAAGTGCACAGTTTCCACTAAGTGCATGATTAAATTTGATGATGTACCCAAAGGCAACATTTCATATTTCATGAAAGCTTCTGTTTCAGCTTGAACTTGGTCACCCAAGAGATTGCCCTGTTTTGAATATCTGCTGTGTATGGCAGGTGTAATGGTAATGATTGTGATTCTCCACATGAGGCTGCTGTGGATTTCTGTGCCTGGAAAAATAAGTGATCACTATGCCCACACACAAAATCCAGAAGTATGGTGCATCAGACAATAGAGACTAGACTAGACAAGTAGGAAGAGATCAGTAGGGTGAAACAGACAAAGTTCAAAGTTCTGGAAGAAATGAACGAAGTAAAATGAGGAAGAATAGGAAAGATTATAGTAAATATCCCAAAAAATTTTCTGACAGGTTATTTATTTATTCAGACTGGACCCTGCTTCATTGAAGACAATATTTGCCACAGAAATGTTGAATGTCAAGGGGTTTTCTGCAGAAGAGGAGAGGAACACAAAGTCCTCTAAGCCAGGTTTTGCAATGAGGCTATGGCAGCCTTGCAGCTTCCAAGCAAACACCAGTAATGAGTACAGTCATAAGATGAGCCGGGACATGGTAGTTGTAGAAGAAAGAAGCTTTATTTAAAATTTCACCAATGTAAGCTGTACTTTGTAAGGAGAGACAGAATCTCAGTAAAACATACAACTGTCGACAGGGATGTGGATAAGGAATGCAGAAGGTGGCTCTTTAACTTAATCTAAACAGTTTATGTAGTCTTCTCTAGCCTCATGATAACAGTGTGTAATGCAGATGGACTGCAAATACATGTGCATTCAGTTGAGGAATGATGCTTCTGACTGGTTGCTTTAATAATGTTCAAGAAAGTCCAGCTCTTTGTATCTGGAACCTGCAAAAGGATCCACCTGTGCAGGTCCTTAATCCTGCTCATAGCAGTAAATTGATGCAGGGATGCCAATGTTTACCCCTTCCAATCTCAGTGTAGGGTCAGGCACTTTATCATCAGATCAACTCAAGTTACTGTCGTCACTAATAAGCATCACTAAATATCTATGGCACTGCTTGGAACGCTGTGAAACACATCCAGAGACAGTAGCTGTCCAGGTTCTTATGGCTGCAAGTTACTTAGGGCCTCACATCATTACTACCTACAACAGGAGCACAGACAGTTATCAGATCCATGATGATTAACTCAGTGGGAACCTTGACATTCCAACAGTTTTGTGAACAAGTTGCTATGTAATTTGATTACTTTTCTATTGCAGCAGAATAGGGCACACTAGGTGATACTTGGTGTGGACAGACAATATTTAACTCCTGGTTGCATCCCTTGTGATTGATTTCACTCAGCCTGGCAACTTTCTTATAGGAAGAGCAGTGATAAACATACATGTAGACCTGAATTTGGTGCTTGGTCAGCTGAATTGGCCCAAGTGAAAATAAAATACCAATTCCTTATGTAAGAATCTAAGCCAGTGTTTGTAAAGACAGAGTACCAAGTCCCTAGTAAGTATATCAGTAGCATATTTAGACCAATAAGATGTTCAATGAGACGGCTTTAAGTAAAATAAATGTTACATATCCAGTTTTTGCCCTGCTTAAAATTGTATTGTGAAGCATGTGGAGGTGACATTTGAGGATATACTACACTGGATAGACCTACTATAACGGTTTGGTAATATGCAGCATGGAAATCCACAGGACACAATTCTGAACTTTGTTGGGTTTACAGCCATTTAAGTCCATAGTTCTTAATTTTACTGTCACAGTTTTCCTATACTGTGAATAATAAAAGAAATAATATATATGGGATCCTACCCTTTGCTTACTTAATCTTACTCTGAAAGGAGGTTAAAAAGGAGGTGGCTTTAAATCTTAAGAAAATGGAGAGGAAGGATCAAGTCCTGGTGTTCTTTTAATGCTACTGGGTAAGTTGCCAAAGGTTTACAAAAGATTTACCAGACCTTCTGAAATTGTAGGATTTGATTATTAGTAATGTCTTCAGAACTTCTTTGTGCTCTAATAAAATTTAATTTTCTCTCCACCAATATCCGTTGTGTTTGCTCAACTGTTTTCTTGCTTTTAACATTTACAAGCTCATCTTCATCAGATTCATATGCTAAATACTTCTCTTGAGTAGTTCTGGTGATCTCACACACTTCTATAAATTTTGCTTAACCAATCAACAATATTGGATTGACCACTATCCTATTTCATCATAATTATGAAAAAAGCTGCATTTACAAATTTGGTCAGTGCCTTAATGAGGCCCTATTTCTTGCTAAGTAGTTCCTGAATATACTGAATTAGTACTACAGAGCATTATTCTTTGCTTTCACTTCCTTGCAAGAGAAGCAGTAGTGCAATTTTATGAAGACTGATTCTCAGTAAACTGGGTAATTTCTAACTCTGTATAATAATGCCTACTCTGATTTGCAATTAATTATTTTATGGTTGATTTATGCTTTCTCCTGTTTCCACTCAGAACACTAGTACACATAAGGCTGGAAGCAACACAAAAATAGTTGTTCTTAACAGATGTCTTTGATTCCTCCTGAGTAAATGTTGCATGGGAGTTCAATTTTTAGTAAAAAATTGATCCAGAAGGAAGCCTTTATTTTATTTATATCCACATCTTGTTATTCCCTAAGACTATATTACCAGTGAGTTTGAACTGAGTGAACTGTTCTGTAACATTTTTCAGCTCTAGAAAACGGAAATATTATATATAAATATGTATTTATATATGCAAATACAGAGAGGCTATACTGTACAGATACGGTATAACAGGGGGAAATGAGTTCAAGTTTAACTAGGGGAGGTTCAGGCTGGATATTAGGAAAAATTTCTTCATTGAAAGAGTGATTAAGCATTGTTACCAGCTGCCAAAGGAAGTGGTGGAGTCACCATCCCTAGAAATTTTCAAAAAAAGGTAGACATGGAACTTCACAATATGGTTTAGTGGACACAGTGGTATTCAGTTGAAGGTTGGACTTGATGATCTTGGAGGTCCTTTCCAACCTTAGTGATTCTATGATTCTGTAAGTTGATAGCAAGTTTTCCATCAAAACCAGAAAAATACTGATGTTACGACAACAAACATATTAGCATTTGGTTTCTAACATTATTTTATAAGAACTGGGCTTTTTTTTCTTTCTTGGGGAAGGGTAGGAGATTTTAATGCAGAAGAACAAAACAGTGAATCAAAGTTAGTGTTGACACTGGGAAAATGAATTGTGTCTTCTAGGTATTTATATGTCCCTCCTCACTAAGGTAACATCTGAATGCCTTGCAGCTTCTTGTAAGTTCTTTCTTTCCTGTAAAACAGAGGAGTGTTTTTGTCTACAGTTTGCCAACTGTGAAGCTGAACCGCAACAAAACAGAAACACATGGATTTAGAAGGCTTAAACTTCTTAAATCTTAAAAATCTCTGATCTGAATATTATCTACTGGATGTCCATGAAGGTCCTCAAGCCAGCTAGAGTCAAACAACTAGAAAGTTAGTCAAGGGGAATATAAAGTGTTTAACTATGGTACTTACCTACCATCTCATAAGGTGTCATTTTGGCAGCAATAAGAACTCAGGAATTTTGTTTTCCAGATATGCTGTCATGCCTTTATCGCTGGATCCTTATACCTAATTTTGCTGCAAAGAAGAGGAGACTCACACAATTTCGTTGGATGCAGGTTCCTTATTCATCTTACTTTCAGATTTTGGCTTATACATTTAGATTTAAACAAATTCCTGCCCTGAATCCTGGAACTAATGCTAAATTGTGCTTGGGGGTTGAGGTCCTGTGTTAATCCTCAGGTTTCTAAGAGGAACTCAGCTTGTAGCCTTTCCCTCAAAAGAGAGAAATGATAATTATAGTTCTCTATGAAGCCCTAATATATTAGAATTAGTTCAGATTAGAACTTATTCTTACAGAAATGAGAGTTTTAATAGAATTTGTTTCTCTGGCTGCTTAAACTTGCTATACATGTGAGAATCTTACTGCAGTTGAATTTGACTGAAGTTGACCAATGGCTTTAAAATTTTTCAGAGGACAGAGAGAGAAGAAAGAGGAAGAAGACTAGGCAAAATAAGAGGTCTTGACAGATAAATATCATGTGTGTTCAAAGATGAGATAGACACAAACACTGTGGAACAGGATGTGTTGTTTAGAAGAACTGTCTAACCCCATACAAGTTAACAGCATGACAACACTGTAAAGCCTCTGACCTTGTTATGATGTCACTGTCTGTGGCATTAGTGGGACTGTCCTATGTAAGATATCACAGACATACTCATTGCTGTCATGGCCTATTTGTGTCTGACATACTGTTGCCATTTAATAGGCTTTGGTCAGAAGACAGAAAAATTGGGGAAAACAAAGAATGAAGAATGAGTGAATTGCATAATTTGAAAAATATTTTCTACTGACCTGCCAACAAAGCGTGTGCTGTAATGACCAGCCAGGAGACCCTCCCAGTGTAGCCTTGGAGCAGTGCAAACATCTGCCTGGGTGGACAGCTCTACCCAGAAGAGGAAAAAAGGGTGTAAAACAAAAGCTGAGTGAGCCACAAGTAAATGACACCACCTATGAAGCTAAAAAAAACAGACAGAAATTTTTCCTTAAGAGGATGATATGTCAAATATGAAGGTAGGGAAAAGGTCCTGGAAGGAAGGAAGGAAGGAAGGAAGGAAAGAGAGGGACAGGGCACATGCTGAGGATTGTGGAAAAAATTGCTGTTTTCACTACACTCTGCACATTTTTCCTTTTTTTCTGGTGACAGCATCTATCCCTTGTTGGCACATCAGTGTACCTTAACTGCAGCTGAGCTTAGGACAATCATTTCATGTTTGACTAAAGGACTTACTTTCTCCTTCCTTTTGCTCTTGCAGGGGCAATGGCTCTCTTCAGGCAAACTGCAGCATTGTTGAACACATGCCTATCACATTTTCCCATCACTCTTCAGCTCTACTGAAACTTTTGCCCAGTGCCTGATCCCACTGGAGGCATGGGGGGGCTGATTTGCCTGGCCACTGACAGTTTTCTTTAAAAAACCCTCTACTGTTGTGATTTCAACATGGTTTGAGCAGTGGCGAATCAGGCCAGAGATCACAGCGCTGAATTCACTACTGAGAAGACAATTTCGTAGAAGTTAATTACTTTTGACAGGTGCTGGTGGCACCAATTGTCTCCATAGCACAGACCTAGTGATAGGAATGTGGTTGATCACTTCTGTGATTTTCTATTTTTGTCATTAAATTTCAGCTTATGAACTGAGAGAAGCTGATCCTGATTTTACAGTGGTGTCACATCACTGATTTCAAAGAAGAGACATTGATGTACGATTGGTGTTGTTGACTGGCAAGTTAGGATCCTGTTTTCCATTTGTTTGCTAATGCTATAGGCAGACACTAGCATAGAAACAATTATTAATTTTATGCATAAGGGAAAGAAAGCTTAAAAAATATAAATGACTTTTCAATTGGAATCAAAAAGAAAAAGGAAGAAAACCTTGCTGTATACTACCCACAGATCTTGAACTCTAATAGATAACAGAGAGTGGATGTAGAAATCTGATCTTAGATTTTGATATATTGGAATAACAATAGGAAACTACACATTTTGCATCACAACCAAAAAGACATGTAATTTCTCAACATGACTCACTTTATTTTGTGTTACTGCTAAATTGGAACTTTTTTGCCCCAGTGTTTCATATCGCGTGAGTATATGGTCCTCACTAGATATGCATCTTTTCTCTTTGAAATAAAACTATGAGCTTGTGTCACCCACTACAAGCTATTTAAGGACTTTCTCAGCATTTAAGGCCACTGGAATTCAAACAGGAAATGTTGGATGTTGTGGGAAAAATCTCTTGTGTAAATGTTTGAACAATACCGACATAATGTAGAAGTCCACTGCAGACAATTAGAACTAGAAATAAACCCTCAGTGTACATGTGCACCAAATGATACAAATCTAGCATCTGTTAAGATAACGAAGATCACACTGAAGATCATGAGGATGTGTGCTATCTCCTGCTATGATTTATTCACATTCCCCATAAGGTTGTTGTGTAGAGCAATATTCTGATGAACTCCTGAGTCACCCCAGGGAACATCTAAGCTGCTGCTTACCCTTCGATCCTTTGACAAAGTGCCTGGGTCTGAAATGACTGAATCCCTGTTCAGAGAGGAAGGAAAGGGATTGGAGTCTGATATAACAAAGAAGAGGAAGCTCAGCTCCCAGGTGTGGCACACGGGAACTCCCCAGAGAGAGGTGGGATCCTGGTTTTCATCTTTTCTCTTACTGCTGACTCTCCAAGGAAAATGTCTCAAAAGATTTAAGAGAAGGGATGGCTCCTAGGGAGTTTCCATCCCCATAGAGTTCTGCATTTGGTCCCTACTATGTGGCTGTTTTCAGTCTCCAGAATTTTTGCATGGCTCTCAGTAGCCATGTGAGTCACCTTGTTTCAATGATCCCTTTTGCAGAACTGCTCTGCCAAACAGCTATCTCAGCTCACCTAATGGGGCTACAAGCTATGGCTGGGGGAGGGAAGAGCCAGGAGACAAATATCTTCATGAGTCATGATGAGAAGACCCTCCAAGCAAGTGATTAGAGCCCAACAGATTCTGTTCCTTATCTCTTCCTTGGGTAGATTCAGTTCTGCATCACTCCTCCTTTTGGTGCAGAAAGGCTACTTTACCTGTGGTGGAGTTGTTGCTGGGTTCCAGCTCAAGCTGAGGATGGTGCCCTTGCTAACATGGTTTGCAAAGTGCAGAGAGCCACTATGCTGCTGACACAGCTGGTGAAGAGGCAGGGAGAAAGATTTCAGCATCACATTCGAGATCGAAGTTCCAGAACTTTATACACCCTGTTGGGATGAGCCAAACTACACCAAGTCCCAGTACAAAGTTGTTGATGGATAGATCATGTTTTGTGGCCAGCGCTGCTCCTTTGCAGCCCTTTTCCACAGCGCTCAGCACGGTAGTGCAGGTTGGACATCTCTGATGAGGCCTGCTGTTGCTCCATTGCTTGGACATTCTCCTGCCACTTTTCTTGAGGATAAGATGTATATTTGTTACTACCTCTGCTCAATCCTTGCTGTCAGACTTGTAGTTTTGTGCTCCTTCACCATGCTGGCATAAAGATGACCCTGTTTATACCGTTAAAAATCCATCAAGCAAATGGTGAAATTTGTTTCAGCCTCAGGTGCAGTAATTCTGATTTTTTTCTCATTCCCCCTAAATAATCTGGCTTTGTCTCCAAGCTCAACTTTGTAACTCACATTTAGGTAGAGCAGTTATTGTGGGAACAAGCTGAGATTACTTACTGTCATTCTTCAGGAAACCCTTATTCCCTTTTCTCTCTTTCTTTCTCCTTGTACTCCCTGTCTTCTCCAATCATAAGTTTCTTTCAAAAACAGCCATTAAAAAAAAAAAAGTATACACTTTCCATTTCTACTTACTATCTTTTTGATTCTTATTTTTTTCTCCCCTTACCAAAGATACAAATTCAAGTTAGACTTTGCCTGTTTGACTTGTTGATTAGGTATGTGCCATCTGACATCAAGTGTATCCAGACTTGAGAACATACTTTGAGGTAAAGCATTATCAAAGATATGGAACTGAACAGAAAAGAGGTTAAAATGCTACATGGAATTACTAAAGGTACATTGTACCTCATTAGTCCAGTATCTTTATTTTAAAAGAATAACTCTTAACTACATGAAATAAGTGCTGCTTTACACACTTCACATCACTGGTGGAATTGCTTGCCTAAGTAGTGATTCAGTAACTTAATTTAGTGTTGCTTTTTGTCAGTTTAATTAGTTATGTACATTTTCAGCATTACACGGAAAGCCTTAAATACACTTTCAGATCCACAGAGGCAGTCCAAGAGTGCAAACACAGTGTTTAATTTAGTGTGCATCTTCCTACATGCAAAGTATATGGAAAAGCTTCATCCTGCATCCCTGCCTGCTCTCCCCAGTACATTACAGCAAGAAAAAGCACCAGAATGGCTCTTGTAACTTGCCCAGCTCACTGGGGTGAGAAAGGGTGAGAAGAATTTATCACTCCATCTTCAGTCAGTGAGACGTGAACCAGTGCCATTTCCCTGGAACAGGGATTAAGTCCTAGTGGAAAAATTTTAAACTCATGGTCACACAGTCCTTAAGCTAGCAAACAAATGAGCAAGCACAGTAGCATCCACTGTCATCATTAATCAGGGATTTAAAGACCTGGGAAGACTATAAAATTGCTTTAATTATTTCTCCTCAAAGAAATTCTAATGCTTCAAAGCAAATCGTTGTTATTTGATAATAACAAGAGGTAAGTATATTTAAAAACAATTTAGATTTGTGCAAAAAAGAAAATTGCATCTGCACAAACAGTGGCTGTTTCACATGGTATCTAACATGACCCCTCCTCCCTGGACCGTGGGTCTGCTGAGTCATCTGCTGCCCTGTAGCCCATTTTCTTATTACTTTGGAAACTGTCAGCAAGGCTGCTGAGAACTTGTACTTCACAAACATCTCTCTTTCTTCTCCAGCTATTGGGCACAAGTGTTTAATTTTGAACTAATAATAAGCTGTTTCTCTGCAGAAACACACACTGCTCCCATGGAGACCATGGAAAGCTGCAGGATAGGACCTGCAGGTTATCCATGTTTCAGCCTTGACCGTGAAGAAGCCCAAGCACAGAGCTTTGGTACATGTAAGGTAGCAACAGGCTAAGAAGAATTTAATTAATACTAGCTTATTTTGAATTTAGATGTAAACACACTAATATAGCATAACCAGAATAAATCTATAAGCACTTTTGTACACAGTGTTCCAGTACAAATAATACTGTTGCTGCCAGTAGCAGGACATGTGCCTCATGATGTACCTTTTGCTAAAATTGCCTCATGCAAACTAAACAAGCCCCCACCAGGGCTTGTACCAACTTGCTGTGTGAGCTTGCTGTGTGAACTGGAGCTTGGTACCAGCTATCCCCTGCTAGGATGCGAAGTTGAAGGATGAGATAACGGTGAAAACCTTCAATGTATGGGTGCAGGTTGAAAATTGAGGTCCGAAAACTACGACCAGCTTGCTGATGGTCACCTACAGGCTAAGAGCTGCTTTTGTCTGAGACAAGATGCAGCCAGGCAAGAAAGGAAAACAGCCAAGTGATGTAATAAGATACCTGCTATAGGCTGGAAAATAACCTCACCTGAGCATCACCCAGCTGTAGTTCAGGAGCACAGGTAAAGAGTTCAGAACAATCCAGTGACTGAAAACACATATGAAAGGAGATCTCAGATTTGTGGGTGATGGCAGGGGAGAAAGAAAAGGCCTGTGTTGGGTCCAGCTTCCTGTGTCAAAGAGCTCTCACTGATTGCCCACACTGGGTTACAAAGACCATTAGAGGCCATAGCCAACAGCACGGGCTGTGTGGCTGGAGTTTCAATGTGTATTTTGTTTTGAAGTTTGATTTATCAGTCTCCCATCCCAGCAATCTCTAATTTGTAGGTATATACATATATTCAGTATAAAAAATAGGCAAATAATGGAGATGCATTTTGGCAAAAATTGTTATTGCTGTACTTTTTGTTGGAAGTGCTAAAAATTCCTTATTATGATCTTAAACCACTCAAGGTTAGACAAGTCTGATGAGCTGTCATGTACTCTGTAAAACACCAACCAAACTACCATTATTGCTCAGTGTCATGTGTTCATTGAGAAGGGTCTGTTGCAAAAGGGAATTTCACCTTATCTTTGCTATCTAGTCAGTGCTCCCTGAGAACAGCAAACCTATAGCTGGATCTTGACTGATCAGTCCTCCCGACAGTGCTCCTGTCCTTCTTCCTCACCGTACATGTTCTGATGTTTTAGCTGGGGTATTCTGCTCTCTATTTCTGTTTAGAGAGGAGGCACTGTATAATTTTAAAAAAAAAAAAATTATTTAAAGGTTCCAGAGAAGACAAAATTGTCTGATGAACTGAGCACTTGCAAGTCCCAGTTGACAGCCAGCAGCTGAAAAATGCAGAAGAGGGAGTCCTGTATCCTTTCTGGAAGTTAATTTAGTTCATATGATGGTGCAGTAGGAAACTAAAAGCTGCTTTTCCAGCCGACTGAGTCATCAGAGAAGGATTTAATTTCTAAATGCTAATAACAGGTGATGTACTTTACTGTGGTGATCACTGCTTGGAAACTGGCTTTCAAAGTAAAGGTAACACAGGAAAGAGAAAAAATAGGACACAGCATATTGTTTCAAGCACTCATTAGCTGAATGGTGATGTTGAACACTAAAAGATTTTGAGAGCCACCGAGCTGATTTTTTTTGTTTTTGTTTTTGTTTTTGTTTTTGTTTTTGTTGATATCATCATGCTTCTGCCAAATGGACTGTGCCTGGCCTATAAAGACTTCTCAGCATATGAGGTCAAGTAATTGCTGTGGCTCACTGGTGTGGCAAACTGGTAAAATACACTGGGTCACTTTGACAAGTGCAAATCTAAAAGACAAAAGCAACTTGTTTTTGCTAAACTTCTGTGAGCTGATTGTTACCAGCCTTCTGATCCCCACATGCAGCTAATTCTCTGCTGCTGGACTTCGTCTTTGAATTGATAATGCTACACTCAGTACCAAGGCTCTCTCCAGTGCAGGAGAGTGAGGGACCTTTGAATGTACCCATGCTAGAACCTTAATTTAGGTTAGGAGTACACGCCAGAAGTGAATCCCAGTCTCAGCACACTTAACCGTGTGTTGGGTCATACTGTCTCACAGCACACAGACTCAATTCCTTCTGGAGAAACATAATCTGTTAGATATGCTTCAAGATCCCCTCCAGTGCCCTCTGCCTTCTAAGGGGTTTTAAATTCCCAGGGACAGACTAGCTCTAGTCTAAAGTTAAACCTCCCACTGTGCATCTACTGTGCACATTGAGTCCTTAGATCCAACCCCCTTCCATTGCACTGCTTTTTAGGAACCAGTGCCTGCAGCAACCCCAGTCCCCATGCCCTCCAGGGAGAGGACCCAAAGCAGAAACAGCAGAGAGGGCAGGAGCAGCATTCAGCTCTGCTCAGCCCGAGAGCCTCTGCCTGCCTGAGAACAGCAGGACAAGACCTCCTCTGGAAATAAGTGCCCACATATTTTTCTTAAAAAAACTAGAGAAAGGGTCAGTCTTCATAAAAGAAAGCAAAACAAAAACTGGGTGATGAACCTTTGCTGATGCTCTTTTTCTTCACCAGCAAGAAGGTTAGAAAATATGCTTGTCTTTCAGAAGGTTTTTAAGGTGGGAATTGGAAGTTTTCTGTTTCACATTTCAAAGTGAGATGTCTTGTGTGTACTTCTGTGCAAACTCCATGGACAGACCACTCACTTTCTGGTGTGCCTGTATCATATGTTTTTTTTATCTCTGCTGAATCATGCAGTAGAAATATCAGACATTATTAAACATATTAAAACTAGTAATGCCACTTGTTCAATTATTACACAAAATCATCCTGTACTCTAACTACCAACTTAGGACTTTAACATTGCAATGTCCTTGCTTGAATGTGCTCTTAGGGACACATTCATTTTGGTAAGAGCTTAAAAATATAGTTTGAATAGAAGGGTGATCATTATAACAATATAAATTGTTATATTTGTTATAGTCTGAGAGCTGGTTATTCTACAGTAACCAGTTTACAGGGTTTCTTGAAATTTCTGAAGGATTTAACTAGATGGGCTGTTTCAAGTTTCAAGGCAAGAAGAAACCATTGTGCAAGCTATAAAATCTTAAAGCAGCAACAAGCCTGTGTGCTACGACCTACTCAATATTTTTTCTGGTCCAGTTTTCTTCTCAGACATGGAACTTGTAAACCAGACAATTAAAGACAACACATTTACAAATTTCTTACATTTCTCTAGCTGGGAAGTGGGTAGAACATAGTTCTCTCCTCTTTTTGTCCCAAAAATATCAGAACTCTCTCCCCAAATATGTTTTATAATGAAGTTCAAAAGCCAGAGCTGAGTTTCTCATATAAATTTAATCACTAATTTTATTATCTGAAAAAAACCAAGACAAAACAGTGACATGACAGCTGAATCCAATGCCTTTTACAGTTCATGTGTAGAAGCAGAAGTAAAGGTTGTCCAAACCAAAAGTCTGATTTATTCCAATGTGATTTATACAATGTTTAAAGAGACTCATTTTAAAGTTTTGGACCAAAACTNAACTCATTCCCTAGTGGTCAGTCTAACACTGGTAAAGCCTTAAGTTAGCTTGAAATTAAATTCAGTGTGAAACTTCAGAAAAAGTAAAATAAAACAAGATGCTTCTTAATAAGAACATTAACAGACCTAAAATACTGAGTTTTTCACTAAGCTGGTGTTGACTACAGACATCTGCTCTAATTTCAAATGCCATGATATTGTTAAAGCACCTTTAAACTATTTACTGTAATTCAGAAAGTGCTGGATAAAACCATTTGATGTAACTTGTTACGACATGACTTGGAAGAAAGTCTGATTTTGACCTTGCTTGTAGTAGTGAATTCTTCAGGAGCAGGTGGAGAGCATGTTCTTTGGAAGATATTTGTTCAAATGCCTCCATTTCAGGATCATTAACCTTATGCCATAGGCCACAGAAAATTTCAAGAGAAGCTGACTAAGCCTGTGAATTTTAGAACGTGCTTTGATAGTGACCTTTTAAATTATTCTATGAACTGGAAATAGTAGTGTTTCACACAGAAAGGAAATGTACAGTACACTTGAACAAGCAGATCACAGTAGGTCGTGGAAACAAAGACCACACAACCCAAGGGAGCAATTCCACTCTGGCTCACAGTCTTTATTTGTAAACGCCATGTGGCCTGGATGTCAAAGCACTTGACATCTCTGCTTTAAATAATTTGTCGTGGTTGCTTTTAAAGTTCAGAGCACTTGTTCATGGCCTCTCTTGAAAACCCACAGTAAATATTATCATTGCAGATGAACTTGACAGTCTTTGAAGTTGTTTTGATTCTAAAAATGGTTATAGAGCCTATGTGCAATATTTTATTTTCCAAAATTAAGACCCTTGCATGCTTATGGCACAAAAAATACATACAAATCCTTGTTTTTCCCACCTGAGATTCAGTGCTCCAGAAGTACCGCAGTAGGCTGCAATCTGCTAGGACTTTCAGTGTGACTTTACACAGGGAATTCCATTCTGAAAGGCAAACAACATCTGGAGCCTGATTCTGCATCATTAAACCCCAAAAACATTACAGCCAGGCTTAGTGGAAGCAATAGCATAGCTAAACACTAGGTGGTCCTTTGGCGGCAGGACCACTGATGCACCACTGCCCAGAGAATCAATGGAGACAGGGTAGTAATGGGTTGCAGAAGGATGAAAGTTGGGGAAAAATCTCTCAGGATTTTTTTCCTTCTTAAGTGAAAAGTAACCTCAAGAGTCATTGAAGAGTAAAGTAGTTTGACAGCAGAAGGGATGATTGTGGAATGAGAACTGCTGAAGGAAAAATAAAGTTATTGTTTTGGCAGTTAGCTAAGCATTTACCATGCAAAAGTGTTTTTTCCCCTAAGCCCAGCAGGAAGAAAGGTCTAGGCCTGGAAAGTTGAACAGTGGGAAGAGTGATTGGAAAAGCCACAGATAACAGATGAAAATTTGATGTACATCCCCTTTGTGACTTGTGACCATCAATATTTCCAGTCTCAGATACAGAACATTGAAAAGACAGGACCTTACTTGTGAGAATGGCTTTAAAGTTACGTATTTTTCTACATGTTCTCATTTATAAGTTTATACTCAACAAGCTTAAGTAAGAACAGGCTTTATGTGTCACAGGAAGTTGACAACACTACATTTTCTTGAGATAACTAAATTGTGTTTTATCCTTAATAGTTTACTCTGACCTAATCTATTTTGCCATAAGGCCACTTGAATTTCAAATATCAACTGAGAAAAAAAATTCTGGAGGCTGTGGTCCTGTTTTGCTAAGTAAATTAAAGTGAAGCGTTTGTGCTCTGAGTGCCTGGATGAATTTTTTGCTTTTTGCTTGTTTTGAACTAATCAACAAAGTTGTCTTGCTTCTTCTTGTTCTTAATTTGAGCCTTAGAATTATTTTTTTAGCTTTTTGTCCTTGTTTAGTTTTGCTTAGTAAAAGAAGTCTATGTTCAGTTTCTAAGGATTTTCACTTTAAATAGTTAAAGCAACTGCAGCTCATGCTCCATTCTAGACACTAAACTGCCCTTCTGGATGCTTCAGGAGAAACTACTCACACACAGATAATGTTTGCATCTTCTCTTAAGGAGGTTAAGGGTCCTCTTTTATCTGAGGGAATGAAAAGAGAGTTATGGTATCATCTTGGGAAAACAGCTGATAGAGTTACAAGTGGGACAGACTGGCATTCTGGAAGAAATGGTGGCAGTGATCCTCAAAGGGATACTCCTCCAGCTGAGATGTACTGGTGTGACTAAAATCACAACCCTTCTTTCCTGCTGATGCTGCACTTAGTGCTCAGTGCCTGGCTCCTGCTCAGCTCACTATCTGATCCTAAAAAGTACTTGTTTTGTCCACTATCTCATTGCTGCTCCTTTTACTGCTTCTGAACACTGTTTCTGTTTTTGCTTCTTGTCACTATTTTGCTGCTGCTATTCCCACTTATCTGAACACATCTCAGCATTGCAAGATTTCTTCTCCCTTGAGGTACAGCTGCAACAGCTGTGGGTCACAGCACAGGTCTGAGCCCTACCCCAAACCTCGTGATATTAAAACCCCAAATCCAAGGTTGACTTAAGGTATTTTGTATTAAGCTAATCCCTGTCTCTGTTTACAAAGCCACTTATGTCTGAACTAAACTTGCTTGATTCCCTCTACAGTTAAAGGAGAAGTAACTAGTGTAAGAGCACAATTCATCTCATTCTGATAATGATGCTCCAAGTAGGTCAGGCAAATTTCACCAAACACATGTTCCATATGATGGGGTTCCCAATGTGATTTTCTCAGATGTTGACATCTTTGCTGTATATCTCTAAATTTAGGTAAGAACTGAATCAGGAGGGTATTAGAGTGAATCATCCTGTTCCTTTTCTCACAGTGGAAGATTACTAGCAAACAGAATGAGGATCCTTGCCTAGAGAGGCATTTTGTCAGACTCAGTACAGCCATTCCTGTGTTTTGGAGTAAGTCCATCTTTTGTGCCTAAAGTGACTTTCATGGTATATATTTGCAAAAGTGACAGCAGGGGTCTAAACTGAAAAATCAAAGTATGAGCTGCAATTTGAAGTCACAGTACCCTGCTGGGTGGGAATAAACTTCATCCCTCTTCCTGACAGTGAAGATCCTTTTTCTCTTCTGTCATTTCTTACCTTGTTTTAGACTTTCATTCTGCTGTGGCAGCTGCGTCACTGCTTGGTGTTAATTCCTCACCTCCAGCATAGAGCAGGATGTCCAAGAGTCTCTTAATTAAAAATACAGATGTTAATACCATACTTAAAATGTAGAAAATTTTAACATAATTAATCACAATGTATATAATGTAGGAGGGAAAAAAAAAAGGAGAAAAAACCTACAGAAATTAAGCAAATCTTAGTAATTTCTTCTTCTTTTAAAATCATGAATATACCAACTGAATAAAAATCAGGCCAAACAGAGAGGTTGGTATCAGATGAGTTTCATGAAAGGAAGGAAATATGTAGTTAACTTGGATTTATAAAACCCCTTTAAATCTTCTTATGAAGCCATGATCTATTTTATTCAAATTGGATCCTATTTTCATCTCTTTTAAAATTCAACGATTCAGAAAAATCAAACATATTTTGTCTGTCAGTGAATAGGGTGGCGATAACAAAGAGAATGAGACAGCACTCATATGGAGATGAGGGATAGAAAACTAAGTAAAACAAGTTTGCTGAGAAAGGATTTGACACTATATATGTGGTTTCTTGCTTATAAAGCAGTAATATTGCTGTGACAAAGCCATGATTATAACCTGAAAGTAGTTTTATCAGTCAAGGATAATGGCTGAAGTTGGGAGGCGCCTCAGGAGATTGCCTAGTTCAATCACCTTGCTCAGAACAGGGTCTGCTAGAGAAGGTTGCTCAGGGCCATGTGCAATTGGTTTTGAATATCTCCAAGAAGTGAGCCTTTAGGGACTCACTAGGCAATCTGTTTCAGTATCTGAGCACCCTCACAGTGAATTTCTTTTTTCTTATGTTAAATGGTACTTAGTGTATTTCAATTTGTGTCCATTACTTTTTGTCCTGTCACTGATTACCACAGGGAAGAGTCTGGCTCTGCTTCCTTTACTCCCAGCACTAGGTTTTTATATCCCTTGCTAAGATGCCCCAGAGTCTTTGCCTGCCCAGGGTGCACAGACCCATCTTTCTGTCTCTCCTTATATGACGGATGCTTCAAGCCCTTAATCACCTTCATGGCCCTTCACTACCCTCACTCCAGTATGTTCATGTCTCTCTTGCAGCAGGGAGCCCAGCTGTGGGCACAGCATTCCAGGTGTGCCTCACCAGTGCTGAATGGAGGGGAAGGATCACCTCTCTCGAGCTGCTGGTGACGCTCTGCCTGATGCAGCCCAGGAGGCTGGTGGCCTTCTTTGCCTCAAGGGCACGTTGCTGGCTCATGGGCAACTTGTTCCCTGCCAGGACCCACAAGGTCTGCAGTGCAAAGCTGCTTCCCAGCCAGCTGGCCCCTGGTTGGAGGCTCCCACAGTGTGACTCTCCCTTTCCTGACCCAATAAGCAGAGATGCTGCTGATCCCTCCCTCAGTGCAGCTGAGGCAGAAGGTCGTGAGGCTGCAGGTCTCAGGGAGGACCCAGGCACCCTGTCCCTCTCCACCCTGAAGCTGTGCAGGCTTCTGGCCTCCTCCTGCTGTGAGAGTTACTGGGTGGTCACAGCCTCTTTCCCAGCAGCAGCAGGCACCCTGGTGTTCCTCAAAGGGTTCCCAGGAGTCCCCTGACAGTCTCAGGCGAAGTTCCCAGAGGACAGACAGCATCTCAAAGCATAGCCAGAAAGCACTGCCTGGACTGACTGTGGTGTCTGTCAGCTGTGCTGTGCTGTGGGGCTCTGTGGGACTGGAAGGAGGCAGCTGCTCTTGTGCAATGGTTTTGAGGAAAAAAAAATAAAAAAAATATCAGCTTCGAGGAAAACTAACCACAAACAGAGGAAGACAAATTATTCTTCTGTGGATAATAATATACACTTCTAAAAATACTTTTAGAGGTCTTATCAGTCCTTGAAATTTCTGAGAATGTTTGGGAATACTGATATATGAGTGTATTATTGTATTAGAGGCCTCTGAACACTTTTCTCTTTGAAAAGGAGAGATCAGATTAAGTCCCGTGGTTGCAGGGACTGTCAGTTCTCATAGTTCCTGCAAGTAAATTCTTAATGGAGTATTGTGATAAAGCTGAAGTGCTTCGTTCTTCCTTTATCACATAGATTCTTATAGTAAGATTTATAATGGAAAGCTTTAGTGAGAAGAGCCTTTTTGATTTATTGAAATGAAAATCCAGATAACACCCAATAATTCTGAAGTGAATTTTTCTAGAAGTTTCACCTCATGGGAAGTTTTGACATTCTATTTCGATTTCTGTCAAAAGGAAATGTTAAAGAACTAAACAGTCATGCAGAACAGAAATTCCAGAATTTGGGCACTGTAACATTCTTTGAGATAGGGACTGTGGTGTTTCTTTCCTCTTCTGCCTATCCTATTCATTTCATACCTCTTATCAAGTTACATTTTAGTAGTAAAATCTGTATTAGGCAAGTAGATTTCAGTGTGTGTTCTAATGAGCTTCATGTGGGAACAAAACCTCTGTGTTCGCAGAGTTGCTTGCATAGCTCTTACATTTCTGGTTGCATCTTTCATGCTTGCTGAGTTTGATCAGCACCACTTTATAAAGGTCCAGATCGTCCCTGCAGTCTCTTACAAAGGCTGAATGGCTTTGGGAAACAGGATGAGTGCTGTAATTGAGAAACCAGTAGTTTAAATGCTTTTACGTTTAACATACTTAGTTAAACGTACTTAGTTTCTTGAGAATAGTTAATCACAGTGAACCTATTTTCTGTTGGTCTTGACAATGAAACGATCAAAAACTTGGAGCAAACAGAACTGTGTTCCAAAGACATGTGGCATTACATTCTACAAATTGATGTTAGCCAGAGAATATGGATGGAACAGATTAGTCAGGCAGAGGGCTCAGTTTGGTACGCTGTTTTTCATAAAATAATTTTTGATCTGTTTTTGCAGGAGGCATCTTCTTTAAGAGATCCTTTCTTGGAAATTATAACACTTTCATTGGAAGATATTTTCCTATTTGAAGATTATAGGATTAAAACCCCCCAGAACTTACTGTGAGCAGTGTTTATTCCTGCTTTAGTGTGACAGGCCCATGAAAGTAAAATTAGATTTGAGGAATAGAAAAATTATTATCTGGATCTAAATCCTGGGGTGAAGGACTAGACAAATAAACACAAAACTTTCTCAGAAATGTGTTCATCTTTTCCTAATTATTGCCTCTTGGAATTGTCACTCCAATAAGTAGTTGTGGATATGAAGGTTGTTCCATCTCCTTGGTTCTTCCTCTATCAAGCATCTCATATGACTTCTTTAAATGCAGCCATAAAATAAACAGCCCCATCCTTGAAAAGCTGTCATTTCAAATGCATCCTCCTACCCTGCAGGAAAAAATTGGTGTGAAGGTAGGAAGGAGCTAATTTTTAGTACTGGCAATTTTCTGTCTATGTTTTCCCTAAAGAGGTTCTTTATGGGGTAATAAATAAGTTGTTATATAAAATTAATACTGTTATTATGAAAAATGAAATGATTTTTGTTTGTAGAAAAAAATTACTTAAAGCAATAAAAAATGAAGGGTACCAGAGCGGTTCTCACCAAAATTCAAATACAGTATGATTTAACACTAATTGGGAATTATTTATCCCATAGGATTTATCACAGGATTAATAATAGTTTATCATGTGCTGGAATGAAGGGCTTAGCTGCATGCTCAGTTATTTTCCAATTGAGATCATTGAAATGTGATCCTACCCTGAATAAAAACAAACTCTGGGTTCCTCCCCTCACTGTGAGACTCTTTGTAACACAGTTTTATTTGTATGTCATGACATTCTGTTTCAGACATGCCTCTTTTCTGTGAATAACAACAACTTTTTAAGGGACATCTCTAAGAAACAACTACTGTGGGTCAAGGTCACTGGAATCATATCTCCCCAGGAGACACATTTTGAGCATCTGTCACTGAGAGCCTCCCAGATGTTAAGTTTATTATGCATCCCTCATTTTTGGCAATACCATTTGTTTCTCCGTAACCACTGCAAAGAAGTATTCCATTATAATTTCCAACAGTAGTCAGAAAGTTAAGCCAGAAAGTTAATCACTGGAAAAGTCATTACCAGGTCATCCTATGATTCAGTTCATGCCCAAAGCAAAATTATCACTACATAGTTCCACCCTACACCCTTTCTATTTTGTGGCTGATCCCTAAACTTTGCTCTTCGGGTCTGTGTTCTCCCCACCCACAGCCTTGGGGTGTACCTGAGGACTCCTCTTGCTCTGGTTGTCATCTCCCATGGATGCTGTGTTCCCCATCCAGGAAAATCACCTCTCTACATTTGTGAATGCAAACTGAAATCCTATTTTAATTGCTAGGAGGGCTGAAACAAAAGCTTGGGGAGCTAAATTTGCACTTATCTTTGAAAAGAAATGTTGAAATAAATGAGAATCTCACTTTATTTTAATAGAATCTGAAAACTAATGCACTTGTTTACCCTTTTACAAAATTGAGCACTTGGAATACTCAAAATTTCAGAGTAAAGCGTTACTAATTTGGAAATATAGGAGTTAAAACCGCTGACAAACTTTAAAACATTTCATCACCATTCAGAAGAAGATGCCAAAACCTCAAGATAACTCACAGGCGTACTCCAGTGCTAAAAGACACCAAGCATCTTCTTTGCTGCTGCCAAGCCTAGCATCTTTCACTACAAAGTATGACAGTGAAATGACCTTTAAGAGACTGTGTCTGGTAAACTGAGATCAAGAGTGACATCAGTCCTGAAGCAGCTGCACAATGGGTGATGCCTGATAATTTTTTCAAGTCATTTGATTCTTCCATTAAGAACCAGATTTTCAAAAGAGTTCATAGCTCAGTAGCACCATCTGCAGCTCCTGAAGCTAAGGCCAGGCTTGAAAACACACCTCCCTATGGACACTTTCCCCCAAAGCTGTGGAAAAACTCACTAGTACTGCACCCATGTGAACTGGTGAACACCACAGGACTAACCTACCGGAGAACTAGCTGTTATCTTAGACCTTCCCATTGCTTGCTTGTAAATATCTTATCCAGCACTGCCCTGAACCATACATAGAAAACTTTAAATTTTGCTTAATACAGTTTGGCTTTTGAAGAGGTTCTACAAGTGGAAAAGCAATTATGTAGCTCAAACCTGAAGTGCATTAATAGATTTATGTGAGGAAGTTTTCACAGTGGTTTTCCTCTGTGCCTATATTAAACCAAGGCTATTAATAGGGTAGAAATGTTTTGTTGAGTCTCATGAACTTTCACATCAAACTGAGACAGAAACTTTTTTCAGTCTTGAAGAAACTCTTGTGTACTTTTCTGTGACTTGCTCTGCTTACCTCTGTTCTTCTTGTTTATTAGGAAAAACAGGAAAGGGAATGGTAAAAATGAGATTTGAGGAGCTGTTCTCACGGTGATCCTGACCTGCCTGGCAGCCAGAGACATCAGAAATTGCCTGAGTACTTAGCTGTGCTTCATAGAAGGAAGGACTTGCTTTATAGAAGAAAGGAGCAAGCACGTTCCTGATTACAACTGGTAACCACAATAATTAATCCAACAAATATTGCTCATTTTTAGCTGGCAACCACTAACAATACATTTTGAGAGATGTGTTCATTGTTTGAAAGCCAATGAATACTCTACTCAAAAGTAATGTAAGTGCAAGAGATAACTAGCTAGAAATGTCTGAAATATCAGGGGTTTGACTTATGCCAGGGATTCACTGTTTATGACTGCAGGTATCACTTCAAGGATTCAGCATGCTTAAAAACTGTGATCATTATGTCAAGTAATGAAGAGAATTAAAATAATGTTGCACCAAAAGAAGTATGACTTTGCATATAGTGAAGGTTCTCAAGAAGCTTTTTTGGTCTTCAAACATTTTTCTTCTTTGTACCAGCATGATACCAACTTATGCTTAAAACTCTGCTTGTCCTCATCACACACATACACATTAACATCCATGAACACATGCACATGATTTTCTGGAGGAACAGTTACACAGTGTTTGTTTCCATTGGTTTACTCCATGAGGAACCGTGAGTGTTCTGTTTCAGACATTTCTAACTGGATATCTCTTACAGTCATTAGCCTCTTCCACCAATATATTTGATTATGCATCATAACTAAAATTAATAAATTGACTAATTCAAGACACCAATTTTTATCATTGTGAAGCAAATGCTGCTGAAAATATTTTCCGTTCCCCTGTGCCTGGGGAGACTGTGGGACTGTCTTTATGGAGAGTCTTCCATGCATTATGTTTATAAAGCAGGATCATTCACATTTCCAAATCTGACCACTGGTGTATCCTTCCTTCTCATCCACTCATCCATCTTAAGGTGTTTCGCGTTGAAATCCCACTTTGTCCACAGTTTCTAATTTGATTTGTAATACTTTCTGTCTTGCACCTCACTTGAAGGATCTTGCATCATCCAAGAGTTTGTCCACACATCCCTGTCTCTCTCTCATTTCCTCTTCACTCCCTCATTCCCACCTTTTAACCTGTTCAATATGTCCCTACTGATATTACCACACAATAGACTTTCAAACAAGAAAAAGGATAGAACTGACACTATCAGACGGAACAGAATTACTAATTCAAAATCTTTCAGTCTTGTTACCATGATTTCATGTCTTAATATTTTTCTACCTTTCAGATTCTGTAGATTTGGCTTTACTTGTTATGCCTTTTTTTTTTTTTTAATTTGAGGAGAAACTTGATAAAGCAATTTATTTGGGTTACCTCATAATTACCTACCTTTCTCTATGTTTCCATAATTTTCTGTACTAATTTATGTATGTTTTTAAACCTTGTAAAGATGAACACACTATTAGTGAGCAGTAGAGTTAAGGATTAAAAGTTTCAGAAAAGTGGTTCAAATTAAAGTGAATGCCTGTATTTTTGATTTAAATACAATAAGGACAGAAAACAAGATCAAAAAATATTTATAATGATGCTTTGTAAAAGTGCAGCATTACAGGGAATCAAGTTATGCATGGTAAACAGGGAAACAGGCAAATAACATAAATCCAAGAAAGACCTAAAAAGCAGAGAAGCACAGTAACTAGTTATAAATAGCCTTGATTCAAAAGACTTAACTTTCTTTCTGTTTTGGAGCATATTTCACAGCAGTGTCTAATGTGCCTTGAAGCATAATTGGCAGGAAACGTAGTACAAGGTCATGTAATGCCTGTTTTCAAATATGGTATCCTAGAACTCTGCTCTCAGTTGCACTATAAATATAATGTTGGCTGTCCCTCCAAGAGGTGATACAGCCTCGCAAGGAAAACTGCCTCGGTTCCAGCACTGGGTGTAGCCTTGGATATCGGTGTGATCATCCTTGTGCCCACAGAGAATTCAAGTTCCCAAACGCTTCCAGGAGAGTGCCCATGGATCTGACTGACACCTCATAGGCACTACTAAAATGTACAGCATTTTTTGCATCAGCAATCCTGGTGGACTTCCACATATTTTTTTCAGGATCATGTGAGTGTTTGTCAGTTGCATTTGACTTTAGCTTGCCTCGTAATAAATAGGAAATAGAAAATTAATATTGGCTTTGTTAATTAAACACACTGTCCTCTGTTTAGTACCCAAATAGCAAGACAGCTATATACAGCATCTCTCAGATGTTACCAATTTTCCTGAAATAAGGCTACGTGCTGCATGAGTCTTGCCTTTGTGACAATTTCCCTGTTTGTTGATATTAAAATCCACTTCCCTGGAACAAAAGTCTCATGCAGTTCAGAACAGCACGTACTGAGCACGAGTCATATTGATTTTGAACGATCTTTAACACAGCAATGGTAGCCCACAAGGAAATTTCCATTTTCTTGGTATGTAATTACACTGAGAGAAACACAAAAGAGGCATTTACTATATGTAAAAGTCCAGTCTCTTTGAATTTCAGGTGTAAAACTTGGTTACTGAAGACCCCATCCTACCTGGAAAGCAATGTAGTGTCTGAGTAACATAAGAGCCCAAACCAAGAAGGAATGTCTCTGGAGAAGTGTAGAGTGTTTGTGTGCTGACAGGGTGTCTGGCTGGCTCTTCATTTAGATTTTTTGAACATCCTATTAATCATGCATGTTTTGCCTGTCAGTCCCTGTTACTATGTATGTTGCTGCTTATATCTTTCCTCAACTACAGCCTTGAGGACTCATTTTTGCCTTTATGGGTCTATATAAATCGTACATCTGTGGGATTATGACTAGTGATGTGCAGCCACTGATGGATATTGCAACACAAATAACATATTGGTAATAAGGTAGCTCAGCACAGCAGACAATTTTTGGAGGCTGCTAACTTTATAAACAGAAATCATTTCAATAACTAATAAAAATAATGTAATAAGGACAGTCTAGTCAAATGTCTGTGTCCTAATGAAGTGTCTCATTTGCAGCCAGGCTCGAGTAAACATCCTGCAGTTAGAAGAAATTCCATATTGAAATGGCGAAGAAAATTCAGAATGCCAACCTTCTAATATCCGTTTGTTCATGTCTCTTGTTCAAAATTTGAAGACACAAAATTAGAGCAGTTTTTAAGTATCTCAGGAATGGGTTTCCTGGATGTTCAACCACACAGCCCGAGAAGGTCTGCTTTAGGCAATGGATAAAACTTATTCTGTACTATTTGGTTCTACCAAGAGGTCCCAGACCATGGTGGCAGACAAGGCTCATTTTCCTCAGGTCAGTGTAGTCAGGACTATGTTACCTATTCCTCCAGTGCATGGGGAAGAAACATTCTCATAATTACTCCATCATCTTGTCCTCCTGTGAAAACCAGTGCAAAGGTCCAAGGTGCATAAATCATGCTATATTTGTCCTCCAAGTTATTTGCTGACATACAGATTGTGCAAGGTCATTCACTTGTAGTGGGGCAGCAGGAAGCGCTTAGCCTGGAGTAAGTTGAAATGCATTACATTTTCGAGGGATAGAAAGAAATACGTGATGTTTCAATTCCTTGGGAAAAATACTGAAAAAGCTCACAAGGGAATGAAAACCTTTTGTCAATCCAGAGTCAGGTATCACTGTTCTGTCAGTCCTTCTGATACGTTTACTATTTTGATGTCATAGGCACATTCTCAGTACATAGGTCATGTGAACATGACTTACGAAGCTCTATTTTTAGCCTGAATGAATCCATATTTCATGAGAGGAAGAGTTTTCTTCACAAAAAGAGCTTGCAAATGATGTGAGACAATTTTTTCCCACAGACTCTTACACATATGTTGCAGACATTCAGAGCAACAAAAGTGTTTCATCTGACTGGCTAGGACAGCTGCACGAGTTAAAATACAGCTCTAAGTTCATTGGTAGATGTCTCTATTACCAGATGTTCAACTTGTTCATCCTTATATGCACTGAAAATGGTGTAAATTAAAGAATAATTTGTGATTACATTATGCTCTGTACTCTATTGCACTGCAGATTGTAGTAATTGTCTCAAAAACTTCCCAAAAGTTGAGGAACTAACTATAGCTCAAAATACTCTCCATTTGCTCTGTCAACCTTCTTTTCCCATGCAGAAAATGGTTTGGTTATGGCTGGATAAATGGTATTTCTATTACCTGGTTGATTTTTCATGATTCTTCCTTAGAGCCAGCCAGAGGTTCCCCAAGTTGCTGGTATGTCAGTATTTTGCCTCACAAAAAGGAGAGGCAGGTCCACAGTTACAAGAATGCTTGTATTAACTTCATGCAATACACCACTCTTTCTTTTCCCTTGTCCCACAAGGGAAATATAAATCCCCCCAAACATGTCACAAAGGAAATATAAATTAGGATTTATTTCAATGCCACTTTTCAGTTTTGACTGAGGAAAACCCCTTGCAAAGCCTAAGCTGCATTGTCTTTATGTATTCTCTACTTGACTTCACCAAAATGGTTCATAAACCAGTGCACTGGAATCAATTGTCTCCTCTTGTCCTCTAGTAGTTTTGTGGGTTTTCAATGTATTCTAGTATGTGAAGCAATAATTTTTTTCCATGGAAGCTATGGACCCTGAATAAAAAAATTCAGACCATAATAGCATACCCTTATTTTCCTTAGGGTGTAGTTGCACTGATATTTTTTTCAACAGGAAAAATGTCAGAGAAAACCTATACCTCTCCCATAATGCTTCTTGTTTCTATGCTGTACACCAGCTCCTCATATTTTTTTATGTAGCAGATTGTTGATTCAAACAATGATATGGTTAAAAAATAATCCTGGTAGCAGAAAAATCATAGAATCATAGACTGGTTTGGCTTGGAATGGACCTTAAAGATTATCTAGTTCCAGCCCTGCTGCCATGGGCAGGGACACCTTCCACTAGACCAGCTTGCTCAAAATAGGCAATTCAGACATGTATTATCCAAGACAGCATTTGCATGCGAAAAAAGAAAGAAAAGAAATTCGAGTTTCTTGTGAATACTGCTAATCATTTACCCAATGAAACTGCTAGTGTTCCAAAAAAACCTGATGGTAGCCAGCTGCTGTTCCTCTGCTAATTGCAGAGTTAATGTAGAGGTGATCAAGCAGCCTGTGATGGTGTAGAGCAGGAAAGGAGTGAAGCACAAGTCTTTCCAGCCAGCTGTTTTCAGCAATTGCCAATATACTCACTGCCATGGGTAGGCAGAATCCATCTGCCTGTTACCTACTAAAAGATCACTTAAACATCTACAAATACTTTTTCTTCGTTTAGTGTTTGCACAGTCACTTGCCAATTTATGAAAGGCTGGATGAGCACCTGTGAAATGGAAATCATGCCCCTGTTTACAGAACAAATTGTTCATCACAACTGGCCTTACTGGACTCTCTTCTGCTGCCCTTCCCTCCTTGCTGTCACTGCTGGTGTCAGCATCAGCATTTGTATGCCTGCTGTGCCACTCAGACCATGAATCTAGTGTTTGTTTGTTCTTGGTGGTTTGTTCATTTGTTTGTTTGTTTAATATTTTTCAAGGTTTTCCTGAAAGCCCTTCCCAGGCACAGGTTGGGAACCAGCAGTCAGGAGGGAGAGGGTTATGGGTTATTTTATATCATCATCTCTATCAAACATATTGTAGGCTTAATCCACAGCCTAAGTGTGAATTGAAACAACCTGCAAAGATTAATGTAGAAATCAGGGAACATGAAGTTACCTGAATTAAACTACCCCACACTTGTTTCACTACACAGATAAGTTATCAGCCCTTGGGAGAAGTAAATTTTGAAACATGAGATTAGGAGACCCAGGACACAGATTTAGGATTCTACCAGCTTAATTGCTAATTGGATTAGAGTCTAAAGCCTTATGAGGCTCAGGCACAAAGACACAATTTTTACAGTTCCTCATTCACCTTCCTTTGAAAAATATCAGTTTCTTCCAGGTTACTTAGTTCAGTGTTACAACTTTGCAGCCTAAAGTGGTAATGCTAGTGAACAGCACAGCTTTTCAGAAAAGCTGAAACAAGAGGCGGAAAGAAAACAAGTATGCCTTGTTCATAGAAACAGGATTGGTTTTGGTTTCATCCTCCCCATTTGGGAATGTGCAAAATTAACTTAGAAATAAAAATACTGTGTTGGTAGATGCAGATACTTTTGGTGCTACAAGGATCAACCAGAATATAGAATAGTTCCTTTTATATATAAATTGTCATTGGCTTCTCTGTGAAGTATGCAGAGGAATCTTGAGGCCTTTGAATTACTAATATCTCCGAAAGAATCTATCCAGCTTCAAAAACTGGGCTCATTTAGTATGTAAGACACCAAGCTCCAAAAAGCTTCCCTGTGTTAAGCATTTAGCAATTCAGCTTTTCAGATACCTAAAAATGTTAAATTTGGGTTGACAGATAAAAGTCCACTGTATATATATGTAAAATAGACAGAGAGACACAGACCAGGAAATTTTATATTTATATATGGATATTTATTAAAAAAATAACCCTCAGACAGAGGAATGAATTTTTTATTTGGGAAAGGGAGAAGTAGTGTCTTATAGATGCTTTCTTCTTATCGAATCAGGGCAATGTATACACTTCTTTGGGGGACAGCTGGAAACATGGGTGTTAAAGGACAGACCAAACAATCGTCCAACTCTTTGGGTCCAGTTGCATCTTTACAGGTAAATAGTGTTCCTAGAATTCTTATAATTGATTAAGTTACTGTAATTTTTGGGAATATTTTTGCTGAGTCATCTCTGTATGGTGCCATCTGTTTTTACTATACTACAGCTTTCATTACTCTCTGACCATTTTTCATTTGATGCATAAGTTTCATTACCATTAATGAAAATTCCAAGTTTGTGTCAGATGGAGTCTGAATCTTCAAGACTGGAAATAATAACTTACATATTTCCTGCAAAGATGTCTGGAGAGAAGACAGGTTTAGTTCTAATAGCTACTTCTTCCTTCCCTGCTCATTATGTCCATGTGTTTACCTCTAATTATAAATTGCTGTTTTCAGAGCTACTGTACCTTTATTCAAGGATAAACACATTACACTTAACCAGAAGTACAATTTAGATTCTAAAATATGAAACAATTTGTAGTGTGCTTTGGGAAGTCTTAGAAATGTAATTTAGGTTAGAGAGATCTAGAATAATTCTGTAAGCATATACAGACACAGATTTCTCAGAAGAAATTACAAGGTTAATTATACCTATGTGGCATGATGGGACAAGTCCAGGTCATGAGATGCAATTGTGAGTCTCCTGGCTCCTCATTTACTCATACCTGCAACTGTTCCTGAGTTTATAATCCTTTGAGCACAGGAGACTTAATAATCCTTAGAATCTGCATTGCATGTACTTATCATTTACCTCTCTATTCTTGTTTATCATCTTAGGCTTAGCTATAAATACAAAAAATAATTTACTTTTAATCTACTTAAGAAATTTTGTATTGATAACATTTTTCACATCAACTGGTGGCAAAAATATTTTTTTAATTCACCCTGGATAGGAGCCAGGCTGCCAAAATCTCACCTAATTTGAGACACAGACACCTAAATCAAAGCTGTGTGCATTTCACCTAGACAGCAATCTAGACTTGCAGCTTTCAAATACTGCCTAGTCCTGTAGGCACTTACCTACTAGCCTGAAAGGCCTTCAGGAATCCAGCTTTGGCTCCTCAAACATGCTCCAAAGAGGAGCAAACATTCCCTAGGAGGACGAGCAACCTATACTTACATCATAATCCAGGTTTAGGCAGACAGTCACCTGCAGTCTGTGCAGCTCCTGGAAGACGAGGTATTACATATGTTTTTGCACTTAACATTTAGTGGATAAAGCGCTCACTACCACCTTAAACTTTCTGCCAGTCTACATTCCACTCACTCTTCCACCTCTGAGGAAATGTCCTCACCAGTATTCCTGAGAGGCTAATATTCTGAGTCTGGACTTAGACCCCAAAGGCATTTTTTTCAGTATTCTGCAATTCTTTCTCCATTCTATGTCAGATTTGAAGCAGGGTGGATGCTGCACTAGAATTGGCTGGTGAAAAACACCTGCATCCTCAGCTTCCCAGTGTGTAGGGCTTGAACAACAAAATCTGATTCTACTGAAACGACATTTTAGATATCTGAAATTCTTCATTGGGCTCAAGCTCCATTTTTAAACATGCTTGTGATAGTTCTTTAAAGATGAACTGAATTGTTTTGTTCCCTGCTTTTATTGGCCAAGGCTTGCCTTCGTGTTGCCATGATGATTTTGCCATAGCTGAGGTGCCAAAATTGTGTAAGTTGTAACAGGACACAAATCTGTGCTATTCAAAGTTTATATATCATGTGTAGTGGTGTGCTTAAAGACAGTTTCTCCTCATAGTTCACTTCCCCTTTACAATTCTGTCACTAATTAATCCTGTAAAAAGAATATTAGAACAGCATTTATAGAAACAAGATTAGATTACGTCCACTGCAAGATGCCTTTTCTTTTGCTTACATGTTCCCATTTCATTTTTTCTTTCCTGAGCTGTAAAGATTTGCATTAATTATAAACCACTGTCCCTACATAACTCGTAGTTCCTGATACTACCTGCCTTTTGTAGCAAATTCTCTGTTAGTCTTCTATCCTTCCACATTTCTTTAATCCTGCCTTCACTTCCATAAGAACAAAACCAAACGAGCAAAGAAAAAGAAAGACCAAAACCAAACAGCCAGAAAAATTCACTGGCTGAGCAAAGCACAGGATGACATGATCTTTTCTTTTGGAAAGGGAACGAAAAATATTTTTGAGTAATGGAGAAAAGGAAGAAATCCTCAAAGCATCAGCAGTAACCAACACTAGCACTCTTCTCCAAGAATATAGATATGAAATTGTGGAAATCCTTAGGCTAAACAGGATCTAAAACTCAAGGTTCCCTTTTCTCTGTTGAAAGGACTTGTGATTAGGTTCTGAATCCTATCAATGCATTTTTTTTAGAAAAGCAGCAATTACTAGATTTTTGAGGGCCTGAACCAGTTGTGAATCCCAAAAGAGGCAGCATTATTTCTCTGAGTTTTTGGATAACGATCCACAGCAGGCAGGAGTTCAGAGTCCAGAAACTTAGTTCAGATTTTGCTGATATAGAACAAGAATTCAGAATCCTAAACATTAAGTGAGGGACACACAGCAAATTTTGGTGCTTTCAGGATCAGTGAGGTACTGAGCAAAGGCATTTGGATCCCAAAGTTCATGTAAATGCTTTTCCAGAGTGCTACAGCCCTTTGCTGTCTGTTCCCCAGTGCCTTCTCTTTGTTCTCCTGTACCTGAAACCTGCTTAAGACAGTACTCTGCAGTCAGGAGTCCCAAATACTTCAATCTCTGGCTATGCTCATGCTGCATTATTAATGTCTGCCCTCTGCTCACTCCACAGCCATGGCACATTAATCCTGGCTTGGAAGACTTTCAGCTCTCTGCAAGACAACAGCAAAACAGTTTAAAGAAAAGAGACCTGTTCAGAAGCTGTGATCTGATCCGTTCTGGGGAGGCAGTTCCAGCTAGCCACGGGATAGCTATTATCTTCCACCATTCAAGCAAGAAGAAACAATTAAATAAAAAAAGCCTCAAACACAAAACCCAGCAACTTTTAATGCTGGGGAGAGAAATTTAGTACCTGTAGTGCGATTTAAAGAAAAGCAGCTCAGCAAAGATTAAAGAGAATTAAAAGCAGCAAGTCCTACTTGCTGCCCAAATTTACGTCCAAGATTTGTGTGGTACTTTGCTGCTGAGGTTCGTGGATTTGAAGACTAAACTCTGGAAGAATAATGCTCATCAAGTTGACAGAAGGAATTATTTCAGACCTCTGGAATTAAGGCATGGCCAGCCCCAAATCCTGCAGCCATGAGCATCTGACAGTGCTGAGGATGTTCCAGCATGAACTACAAGCCTGGTACCTTTCTCCCCCTAAAGTGAGCTGAAAATGTTGTCAGGGACTGCCCCATGCTACATTCTCCATCTGAACACTAGAAAAAAATATGTGGGTTAGCTTCTGTCTACATGGGTCAGTGCAGACTGTTTCCTTCTATTTAATATTTGTAGATAAATAGGATTTAAAAAGTACCTCTATTTTAGCCTATGCTGAAATCTGATGAAGCTCTACCACAGGTACAAAATCAGGCTAATACCAGTTGTGAAACCCCACAATCTTCACTGCGAAAACATCCAGGCCAAATAGGGGTGGCACTGAAAAATGAGACCCTGTAGATACAAAAAGCTCTCACCCCCCAATACAAATAATATAAATATATAAATACATATACATAAATATATATACATATACATATATATATAAATGATACATTGTGAAGCTGAGAATGTATGTCAGGAATAAAATCCAACTCCGAACCAGACATGCAGGAGCATGTAGCATCGAAGTTTCTTATAAATTTATTGAAATCTATTTTTTAAGATTAATTTCCTTTACAAATCTTTGGCAAAGTAAACTGCAGGCCTCTCTCAGTACCGCCATTGGGAATATCTTGCTTCTGAACTATGGCTGCTGCTGCTGCAAATCCCACATAGCTCAGTTACACCCGGATGTGACTTGACTCATGATGACACAAGATGGACATTCTCTCTTGGGTGCTGGGGCAGGTCAGTATGATGTTTCATTTGGAAGATTTCCCTCTGTGTCAAATTTGGTAGTTACAATTACTTTGCTTTTTGCTGAATGGAACAGGATTTTTTTGTTTGATTTCTTAATTGCAATGACTTTCTGAAATCAATATGATTCTGTAGAAAAGATCAGGAGCAAAGGTTCTTTTTGTGCTGTTACTCATCTTCATTCTAAAGTGCTGTTGTCTTCAAATTACGTGACTGATGCTGTTCAGCAGTCATTGCCATTGGGTGCTAATGAAACTAAAAACCAGTTAGAGTTCAAAGGGCATTTAAGTGAGGTTTGGAGGAGATGGGGAGCCTGGGATTGCCCAGGTTGGCAGGGCAGGGCCTGGCACCAGAAGTGGGCTTTTCTTAATCACTGTACAGCCATTAATTTTCTTCTCACAAGCAGAAGAGGTTACTTAAAGATTTTCTAAATAAGTTCATAGATTTCAAGTATTCCAGACTAAGTGCTTGTGGTATTTCATTTCAGAGATAATGGGAAATTTGTGTTCCTGAGATCAGACGTCATGAATTTGACCTTCATCTGCAGACAGAGTTTAGTTTCCCTCCTCATTTTTTTTCATATTTGTCCTTCTGTTGGTCACAATCAATAAACAAAGTCTCAGCCTAAACCAAACAAAGTTGACAGCAATGTGGAAGATCATGACAAAATATAGAAATACATCTTTCATTACATCGGTTTATGGATTCCTTTGTTTAATCTCATGTTGAATTAATTCTTTAAGTAAGCTTACTCAAGGTTATTGAAAATTGATTCCTAGTAATTTAAATTGACTGCTATTAAATTTTATTGGCACTAATAAACAAATTTCAATCTAATACTTGAAGAAAATCTCGAAAGTCTATTTTCAGAAAATATTGCTTATATTCTCCCCTGGACATACTTTAATTCTTGTTTCAGAATTTAGCTCAGAAGAGTCATAAGGGCTCATAGAAGTACTGTAAGAACCTTCTAATGTTTCTCTGATGCTCCCAATGAGGACTAGTACCAAATGGATTCCTAAAGTCTTCAATCACTTCCTTAATAGCACAGAATTGATGGCTCAGTAAAATCCAGATATTGGTAAATAATTACATTTCTATTCTGGACTAATGGATTTTTAAAATGTAACAAATTACATATCTTGCAAACATGAGCTCAGTTAAAACCACTTAGTGGTTTAATAAAACATAAACCAAAAATTAAATACTAATGGTTAATACAAGCTATCATTTCTTTTATTGGCCTTACACATTTTTGGAGTTGGTACTGACAGTTTATGGACATGTCTTTCCTCAGTTTCCATAACTCCTGATCATCAAATGAAAGGCCCATATATAGACTGTATATCAGTAAAAGTTCTTATTTCATATGATAGCAAGCAGCCCTAGCAAGCCCATTGCCCTCATTTTTCAGGAAGCCCCAGGACTGAAATATCTAGAAACCCAAGTGCAATTTCACAAACTCCTCATAGCATGACATAGTTTGCTGCCAGCAGAACTGGTTCAAAAATTAATAATTTTCCACTCTGTTTAGAGAAAATACCGAAGAATTTAAGCAAATTGGGCTATGACTGTGGTCTATTAATATTTGATATCCCCAGCCATGTGGGTAAATTTAATGTGTTGGCTGAGAATGGCAGTGTGACTTGAACACACCTTGTTCATCCTCCCTGCACTGGCACTACTTCTTTGCCAGCAGTGAGGGACCAATGCTCACCTCTTTGAGATGATAACGGAAGGATACTTGATTATTTGAAGGCAGACGTTTAGACTTTGAAAGACTTGTCCTCTGGGAAGTATAGGAAAATTTAATTACTGTTGCATGGGGACAGTTTTATGGAAGTGAGTAGAAAGCATGTCTTGGTGTGTGTTTTTTTGGGGGAAGTAAGGAGGAAATGACTGTGTTTTAAAATGCTGCCCAATGCATCTGCATCAGGGCACGTAGGGTCTATCTAAAAAACACCAAAAGTTTTTTTCTGCTAGATCCTGCTGCATGCCTTGAGTTGATTTACTTTCTTCAGCAAGTTGTTCAGCCGAGTCTGGGCCTCTGTCAGGGAAATAATGCACTGCTCAGAGATGCCAGAGTTGCAGTATCTCCCCTAGATATTTTTCTTGTGTTCAATTTGGGAAACTAATACAAAAATCCACTCTCTCCTGAAGCCTCTGGGCACTGTTAGTGCCAGAATTGGAAGTGTCAAATGTGGCTCTCTCCACAGCGCTATTACGTATCTCCAAGGCTTTCAGACAACTGGCTAAATAAGAAGATGAATCACTGTCATCCATTTAAAAGGTAGAGAACAAAGAACATGTCAAGGATGGCGTGAGAACCTCTCTAGCAGTTACCTTTGAGCTGAAACTATTATAGGCCCTATAACAAATTGCTTGCCTACAGGCAAGGTCACTCCTATTAATTTTTATGGATTGCCCTCAGTTCCTTGAATCCACGAATTATGCAACCAAAGGCGAACAATAAGCTTCACTAAATCAGTGTTTCAACCTTTAATAATATCCACAGCCTTTATGGAATCAGCTCCATTTTAATTAAAGCTTATTGAAATTGATTCAGAACAAACCTTGGAGAATGTGTGTCAATAAATAATGTCTTTAAAGGACAAAGTGTTATGGGAGGGCTAAAAGAGACAATGGATCACTGGATCTATTTCTGGTCATTCTCTGTGCCAGGAAAGACAGTTTATCATTTTTGGATTGCATCAATGAGAATTCCCTGGACTCAGCCTCTCTAATTGTGAAATTTCAGGAAATTCAGTGCTTTCCTAAACTATTGTAATTTCTCTTCAGGTAATTTTGATCCTCTTTTCCTGTGTTTCTGTCATTCTCTTTGTGATTGCTCCTTATGCACACGTCTGACCTAACCTTAAATTTTCTAGCATAATCTCAGCAACATATAGCTCACTGTAGGCTGCAACACCTGGCCAGAGGTACCTGAGATGGTCTTCTTCTTGACCTCCATAAACCATTGGTGAATGACTCTGGGGTCTGACAGGCCTTATGTAACACCAGCCTGCTCTGTAAGGCTGTCTCAGAAAATTGTGGTGCCTCAAACAGCACAGAACTTGTGTCTATGTAACTGAGTTCAGCTCAGACCATCAAGGTAGCTGCTGTTGAGGAAAAACCTAGAAACTCAACTTTTTTCTGCTAATTGATCTGCCCATGAAAGTTTCTTTGCCCAAATGGAACTTTCAGAAAAATTCTGAGAATGAGTGACACAGGTATTAGAAAAAAGTGCCAATTTATGATTAGACTAGTGCTCTATCACCTGTGATGACAGCAATCATTAGGGGTCAATATCTAGTCATTTAATAGTTAGCTAATTTTTGTTTGAGCTCAGTTTTCACCTTCCTCACACCTAAAAAATAAAAAATTTTGAGTTACAATTTTTGCAAGCTAGCAGATGAAGTAATACACTAGTTCCTGCAGCATTTTGTCTTAGCTTAAAATTAATGTAATGTAGCTATAATATTCAGCCAAGTTTGAAATTTTCTTTCTAAACTTCTTTTAAGGCATAGAACTCTCCTAGAAATAAATTTTATGGTTTCATTTAGGTCTGGAATTTTATATTTTCTGGGTTTTATTTTTTTTCATTGTGAAAAATCATCCGTCAATCTGCATAATCTTTTGCTCAATCTCAAAACATGAAACCACCTCATAACCCTGTAATTTTTTCTTAAAAAGAATAAAGATATTTCTCATCAGTTATCTTCTTACCTGGCATAACTGAGACCTACAGTTACTATGTTAGCCAGCGTTGGTGTCTGAATTTGTAATAGCTCCCAAAGCCTATTTGTCAAGAACTTTCTCATTGAAAAGTAATTTTCTAAAAAAGCAGCTACAATTAAATATTGTAAGTTGCTGAGGTCATTTAGCAACTACTAAAACAATTGGATTAAACTATTAACTATTCAACAGTAAAAAAAGCTAGCGTATTTTCAAAAGGAAATAATCACTTGGGAATACTTATGATTTTATACTGTGCTATACCGAAATAACTTTCATGAGAGAGAACACCATAACTTTATAAAACTTCCTGAGTAGAGTCCAAAAGCCAAATCTTTATTTCATGTGAACTTTCAACAGATTTTTACTGGTGTTTGAAGATGTCTGATAAAATGATGTGGGAATGCAATACACATTTCATGTTCTCGAGGGCTTTACAAAAAATACTACTTTGCAATTTTCCACATGAATTGTTCATATAAAAACTTCAACATAATTTCCTGTTTATTTAGGGACAACCTTGATTGTTAAAGAAATGTGTTTGAGTGCTGGCACACAATAAATCAGTGAGTGGCTGGAACCTAACAGGTGCCAGAAGTTTTGTTTCTCTGATGCCTTATGTTTTAGCTTTTATATTTTTCAAATTCTGTATGCCTAGTGTGTAACTCTGAAGTGTCCTGTAGCCTGTGAGCTGCTGCTCTCTCATGCTAAGATAGACATAACAAAGCCTCTCCAGGCTTTCTCTTCAAGGACACCCAGCCCGTCCTAGGCCCAAAATGTGTAAACCAGCATCTTGAGAAGGGGGGCAAGCTGAGGGGAAATTACATCATTAGCTAAAGTTTAATTGGTGAAATTATGCTGATATGCAAATGGACCAAACCTACAAAAGTGTGAAGAACTCGTGACCTGCCGTCCATCTTGGGTGTAGCCTTTGGCAAAGGCTGCCCAGGGTGTATCTCTGAAGGCCTTTCAAATAAATAACCACCTTTATTCCCTTACTCCTGTCTAGTCTCTGTTTCTAAGTTAGTCTCTTTAGGCATCATGTCATTTCCCTGCTTCCCCCTTCTCCTACATTTCCTCTGCCATGTGCCATGTGCCATGTGCCGTGCTTGGTAACAACAGCAACACAAAGCTGTGCAATTTCCAGCAGAGAAGGCTGTGAGCTGGGAGGCTCAGCGACTTGCACCCCGAGCACAGCTGTAGAGGGTCACACAAAGGTGCAGATGCAACCTCCTTGAGAGCCTGACTGCCAAAATTCCTAACCCGGTATTAGCCCGCGAGGATATGCTGCCCAGCCTTGTGGTAAAAATGGCTCTTACTTTTCCTAAGGTTGAATTCTATTTCTACTGTCATCACAGTCTTATCGTTGCAGAACTGTAAGACTTTTTGTCTTAATGAATCAGGACTAGAGGAAGCATTCAGACAGCAAACCTCCCATATAGGGATTGCCACACACCTGGAAGTGTAAAGGGTGGATTGTGGATTCTTCCCTTCATTTAGAGATTAGCTTAATCTACCTTAATATTTGTCAGCCGTTGCTAATGTTGTAGGATTTTTAATAAGGGACGTAACTGTGATTAATGGGTGATAAAATTATCTTGAAGATAAAAATTAAGCAGTTAATGTCAGCTATTGACTTAATTTGCTAGTTACGTAGTGATGCTAATGCTTTAAGTGACAGAAAATTATTTTCTGGCTCTAGTAATTGCTCATCTTCATATGACAGAGATTTTCTGTACTTATACAAAGTTAGTGGATGCTCTGTTGAGATATTTGCTTTCTGGCAAAGATAGCAGAAAAGCTAAACTATATAACATAATCTTGTAACTTGTCCCAGTAGGATCATGCTATAAAAAGAAAAACAGGCTTCCCACTGACTTTAGTAGGAAACCTGAACAGCTCTTAAGCACCACATTTGGTAGAATGATTGCATGATGTTTTGATACTAGGAACTTCTGCAAGGTTGAAAACTGAGAGTGACTGTGTTTGGAGTAATGCTTCTATTTACTTAAGTAAGTGCTGACATTATGGCTGAGAGCAAAGCTGGCCTAGAGATGCTGAATGAACCAAAACCTAGATTACACCTCTTCTGATGCAGCCTTACCTAGAGTAAGCAATTTTAGCTCAAGAAGAGAATTTACAGCCTGGATCTGCCAAAAGAGGGAGTCCTATTAGTTTCTCCTCTCTTGGCCATACTTCCCTTGCTTGGCACTGGCACTCACCAGGTTCCATGATGAGCTAATTCAGCTCCTTAAACTGGCAAAAATGATGCATTTGTTGGGTTTGTTCTTTGCTGGTTTAGTGAGCAGAATTGGTTTATCCTGATGTCAACTGGAGTGGTTTCAAGGGAGGGGCTGGGATGTGAAATCAGGAAAGATGAACTGGAAAGGAAGGAGAAAGGAAAGGAAGGGGAGTCAGGCTTTATGTTTTGGTAATAGCTATTAGAGCTGCTCAACCCACTTGTAAAAGTTCAAAGCCAGCGTAATGTCTCTTACACCATTCCCTTTTCATAATGTGTGAAGAATAAGACATCCATTTGTCATCCCTTCTAACTGAACTCCTGTTTGCCTGAAGTTTAGGCAGTAAGAAGGCAGAACATGTTATACAGGACAAAATATGACTTTGACTAATGAGGTGAAAATATAAAAAAGATGTACAGGAAAGAAATTCCAAGGAAGAAGTAATTTGGAAAGTGACACAGGAGCAGCCCAGAAGGTAGCATGAACAAGGGAGTTAAAGTTAAGGGCACTTACAGAAAGCTACAGGGACAGCCTCAAAAGACAAACCTGAGGCTGATGTTGAATTATTTTGTGTACAGGATGAAAGCCAAGCTCCAGCAAGTGCGTATGTGAGCAGATACAAGGCATGTAAGCCTAAGGCATGTGTCTGTTCAGTGGGAGACAGAACTGGGACAGAGCACGTTTTGACTTTTTTTTTCTCACCAGTATATTGTGCTTGACTTTACAGCCTGTCTCCATTTGCAGCTAATGAACTAAATTTCATTTAATTGTAAAGCATTTGAGGGAGGCATTACAGAGTACTGTAAATTTTATCTTTTTATTTTTGTGGATGCAGTTGGCTTTCTAGTATTTGTCACTGAGGACTTTTAGGATCAGGTCTAGTAGCTGTACAGTATCAATTCTGCTATATCAGTTTGTTGAAAACATTTGGGCTTTTCCCCATTTATTTGGTAAATTCATTATTTATATCTGAAGCAAGAGAAGATACTATAGAATATATAGAGGCCAGAGTGACAGTTCTGCAATTTCCCATAGCTTACTGAAAGAAAATAGTCCTTTTGGTATTCTGCAGCTCTCACTGAGTAAGAAAGCTAATGTATTCTGCAAAACATTCTGTGTGCAAGTAGCATCTCCATCCCTTCTCAGACAATAACAGATACGTGAGGCCGTATTTGCAATCAAATATCTCGCTTTCATATACAGTTTGGCAATGCAAGAGTGTATGAGAGAAAGAAAAGAGAATGTCCTACACACCTGGGATATAAATGGAAGGAATTTTAACCAAATAAGTCACTTAACAGCAAAAACTGTAATGTACTTGTAATGGGAAAATGAGTTAGGTGGGACTGTTCGCTCAATTTCTGCTTAGATTTGGCCTACTGCCCAGCTCATGCTAAAGCTTGATGCGTGCTGGGAGCAGTGCCTTTAGGTCAAAGCAAGGACAACACGTAGGCAGGACACCATGGCCAGAGTGGGCTAAAGGTCATCATATAGCCACTGCCACCTGCAGCTTGCTGTCTCCTGCGAGACCAAATTCCATGCTCAAAGTTATGAATATGTCACCCTACCCAAAACGTTCTGGAAGCAGATCCAGCAGCAGTGGGACTGCTGAGCCTTTTGTGCTTGGTGTGATAAAGGGCATGACTGTGGTGTGGCAGAGGATAAGCTCTCTCACTGTCAGCCAGTAACTTGCACATAGGTGCACAAGGTACAAGTTGTGAGTTATAAATTAGAGAACTTGTGAGTTAGAAACCTCATGAACTAAGCAATGAATCAGTGAGTCACTTGTGAGACTAGTCTGTACAAAGCGGATTGAGCCCTTGTTTGTCATGTTTGTTTCTTTTTTTTTTTTCTTTTCCACTAAGCTTATAAAAATAAATTTAATTTACAATGTACACTGTCCTGTAAATTTGAGATCCAAACACACTGTGAAAGTCAGGCTCCAGGAGGGCTGTTTTCAAATACCATTATGAAAAGCTAATTTCATCACTGCTTGGGACTAGTGTTCAGAGTGCACTGCAGTGATGCTGCTTATCATTACTTCAGCCTGGGCTTTGATCATAAGTAATATACAAAAACAGTGATGGATTAACTTCTTGGAAGTGTGAACTTCTTAAATTAAGCTAGATCTAGACCTTTTAAGATTTTTTCATGTTTACTAAAAAAAGATGAAAAAGAACGCCCCCCACAAAACAAAACAAACCCCAAAAAAACACAGAACAGAAAGGAAAAAAAAAAAAAAGAAGAATAGTGTTCAGTCAAATTTCTGACTGAATTAAGCATGTGAACTCAGGTGGTAGAACCCCCTCAGCAGCCAGAGAGTTTTAAAACTTTAAAATAGTCTTGAAGCCATTGGGCAATATTGGTGACACAGCTGCAAACACACGGGTATGTGTCAGCTAAATCTTCTCTACCTCTGAAAAATGCAGCTTTGCTTTTGGCATGTCACTCCAATGACTATCATGTTTATTTTTTGGTGAAAGAGAGTGAAGGACTTCTAAGTGGTGCCTCTATTTCGGGAGGCTGTATCCTGTTCCTAACACTTGGCTGACAGATACAGCAGCTTACACATAAGTTGTAGTTATGTTAGTAACTCTGCTAGACAGATGATCCTTGAGATGTCAGGTTTCATGTCAAGTGCCTGAATTTTTTATGCTTGCATGCTGTGTGTGATTCCCCAAAAGACAAAACTAGATAGAGGGATACAGGAGAGGAATTCTGAAGTCCATGCAGCCCTCAATACTGCTCTCTTTTGGAGATAAAAAAAAATTAATTCACCATTGGATTAGGATATCGAAGGAGATGTGCTAAGAAATTACATTTTTAGGAGATGGAAACTGAGTGTTAGCCTCTGCTCAACAATTTGATGTAGTAAATGCTAATTTTAGAGCATATTCTTTTTCTATAACCATGTTTAAAATCAGTTCTTAGCTAAAGTGCTGCCTCTCACCTGATGCCAATTTAGCAGAGCTGATGGACGTTCCCAGTCCCTGGGAGAAGAGGCTGAATGAGCCCAGTTGTGCACATAACAGCACACACAGCTGCAGAGGAAACTTCAGTGACTCAGGTGTGTGTTCTTAAAGGAGTTTTCAACAGCTGCTCATGGTGCTATAAAGTAATTCCTGAAATCTCAAGTAATGTGCAATTTCTGTTCTTCAGTAATAGAGCTAAGTTTAGCACCAGGCAAAAAGGAATACAGAAAATGCTGCCATAATGGCAGTGAAATTTATTTTGCATTGACAGAAAAATCATAAACTATTTCTGGAAATGATTCTTGCTGATTAAACTCCAAGCAAACACTTGAAAAACTAAGCTTTTAATCAGTGAAAAGTAAATTATCATAACTAATAGTGAACAGTAAATAAACATAATGATAAAATGTATAATTTGAAACTATTTTGCATGAAAGGTAAACAAATAAAGAATCAGTTGTGTCTTATAGGATTTGATTTCAGATTTCAGAACATCTGGAATTCCTTGGTGCATTCTCATAGAATATAAATTACATTTCTGGAGAAGGAGTAGTGTCAGAAAATTAGATTCTCAGGCTGAAGTCCAGCTTTCTTGTGCTTCTCAGCTAGAAGTAGGCATCAGCACAGTCAATTGCAGGGTGGAAATACACAAGGAAAAGTTTCCTCTAGATAAATCTGATAGAGTATATTAGAAAAAATTTACAAAATCAATATATCTTTGAAGTGTTCAAGGCTGGATGAGCCTTCCAGCAGCCTGGTCTAGTGAAAGGCATCCCGGCCAATGGCAGGGGAATTGAACTGGATGACCTTTAAGTATCTGTTTAAAAGGACTAAGATAGAGGCTGTATTCGATGAGAGTAAATCACAGTAACATCCTCAGTACATACATCGGCTAAGATACTATTTAATGTATGAGCTGCTAATCTTTTGCTTCTGGTGACTCTTCTCTCTGCCAGCTGCTGCAATTCAAAATGCACTTGCTGGTGAAGTGGTGAAAAAAGATTAGAGAATGCCCAGGTGCAAGCTGTTCAGGGCTGTGAGGCTGTTTTCCAAAACAATTTCAGACTAGATGGTGCTTGCAGACAGCTCTGAGGCAAGGGTGAAATGGAGTAACTATAGGAGGGATTAAACCATGTCAATAAAAGCTGAAGGGATCCAATACTATAGAGCTTTTGTATGGCTGAGAGAATTTATCCACTTTTCTTTACTGTGTGCCCAGTAACAGAAAAGTCTAGGAAGCCACAGAGTTAAAAGCAGTGTCAGATTTTCTTCCTGAACTTTAGAAACCCATATGTTACCAGAAGTAATTGGGTGAGAATTAATCATCCACCACTGCAGTAAGTACGAAAAAATCAGCTCCTGCTTGACATCTCTGCATAGAAATTTGCCTTAATTTCAGTGACTAATATTTCTAGCACAGTTGTGCTGTGTCCATGCTTTTTGAAGAGGCGCTTCAAGGACTCCGGTGTTAACACCCAAACCTCCTTTTGGACAATATACAGGCATCCCTGTTTGTCTCTCAGACTATTTCTTGACATGGTTTGGAATAAAATTAGGAAAACCTGGCTATTACACAGTAACACTTTTAATGAAAAATCACTGCTGACTGAACAATCAGTCAGTATGCTTGAAGTTAGTTTCCAGGGAGGACTGTTGTCCAATCTGACTTGAAGAGTGTGTTTGAAGATAAATGTGTTTAATCATGAAAGCCACGGATCATTATACCCTGTACGATGCTTCTGTCAGCACCTGACTAGAAGCAAAAAGGGACAAGTTTAGATGTAAAGGAGTCAGTGCTAACATGCTTATTTGTGCCTCCCAGCAAAAAGGGAAAGAAGAAAACTAAACTAACATTTTTATACCGAATGAGCTGGTTTTCTTCACTTATAAAGCCTAAAAGCTGGCTTAACAAATAGTTTTTATTAGAGGGAAGAAGAGAAGTCAGAAGAGGTGGACAAATGAAGTAATTCTGATCTCACAGCTGATCTTGTAACACCACTTGTGGTGCTGGTTGTTGCTGGTGTGTGGACCAAGAGAAAGCACACAAGCTATAAAAGTCAGTAAAGAAAAGGAGCGTTTGATACTTAGAGATTTTTTTACACAGAAGCTCTAAGATTTGTCAGAAAATCAGTAGCAAATCATTTCATGTTTGTCTGTGTGTTGTGTGAGTGTGAAAGGAAAAACGGTCTCTTACACAGGAAACCTCCAGGAAAATGTGTCTCCTGTTTATAAATACCTCCAAGGGGCATGCTGCAAGGTGAGAGGGTTAGGTGAAAAGATATATGAAACCAGACAAGAATACGGTGGTGATAACTAAATTTTGCCTAAAAATCAAAAGACCTTTCTTAAACATGGCCACAAGAGTAGTTTTGGAGCAGTGAGGAGAGGAATGAACTATGAACCTACTTTTAGGTGAAATTCAATAATAAATTTATGATGGGGATTATATGATGTAGCACATTCTGTAGCCTAAATGATTCAGGAGGTCTTCTTCAAGTCTACTCCAAAAGATTTAAAGTAAAGGTATTCTCTGAAAATTGTTTATAGACCAACTCCATAGTGTGCCATACATAATTTTCATTGACAGTGAGCAATATGTAATTTGTGAAGCATCTGTATCATCATTTATACAGCAGTTGATTAAAAATTGTCAAAGAAAATATGCTGTTCCAAATTAGCCAAAAATATTTCAATTTTGAAGAGATAGGATACGTTTTTTATTCTTAGATTGTTTTGACGGGAAAAAAAGAAGAGGAATTGAAAACAACCCTTGTCCTTGCATTACTAAAAGTGTTTAGTTCTGAATATTTCAAAGATTGGAGCAAAGATCTGCTCATGTATATGCTCTGAAGTCATCAACTATACACATGTACATGGAAAAGTTGTGAAGTGGGTTTGTGTATGTGTGTATTGAAGTGTATATATGGTTCATCTCAGGGCAGAAAGGCACATTTCAAACTCTGCTGTTATGGACCGAAATCGAACTTGAATGCTGAATAGGACTGTAGTAATTTTTTTTCCACATTTGACTAAATTATTCTTTGAATGGTCCATAAAGCATGTGCAACAGATGCAAAGCAGTGCTTCCGGCAGATGTCTGAAGCGCTAAGATGCTGCTCTCACATAGGAAACAGTAATTTTTCTTAAGAACTGACTTCTAAAAGCCCCAGAGAAGAACCAAAAGTTTTTTAATCCTTCAAATGGACATCAACCTAAGGAAACTGTTACCATGTCATGTATCTCAGCTGGAAATGAAATTCTTGTATGGACAAGCAAAACCTGAATTCCTGCAGTAAAGAAGAAAGGAAGAAAATGTTGGACTAAGGGTTGGATAATGGGTGTTCATCACGGCCTCATTTCTTGCTAAGAAACTATTAGAAAATAGTGCAGCTGTGCCTAGAACATGATCTTCACAACACGCATTTTTTAAAAAATACTCACTGATTTTTCTGGTTTGCTCTGGATTAATGTCTATAAAAATGTAAAATTTTCTGTAAATAACAGAGGAAGAAGGAAAAGAACAGAATTTGATGATGGTGTGTTGTTTTTCTAACATTAATATAGTTATCTTAGACCTGCATCACCTGCCCTAGACCGATCAAAATACCCAAAGGCATTCTAAATGTGATTTTTAATCTCTGTCACAATATTGTGTAATAAACATGAGAAACATATTTTAATGAGACTTCACTGTGGATTGTCTTGTGGTGAATTATCACCTCCTGTACTCACTGCACAAACTGGCAACGTGATGCCTGACAGTGGAGGTGCTTTTTGCAAAGAGAGGGCTGCACCCCAGAGCTTGCATTCTAAATGGGGGACACAAGGGAATGACACATCCTCTACCCCACCCTGGTCAGGAGACCAAAATTAGGAGTTTGGTCTATTGGCAGGGGACACTGGCAAACACCTTTGCAGAAGCTAATCAGAAGACAGCTCTTAAATGGATAAATAAGTTAAAATCTTCTATTAACTGATATGTGGTCACTGGTAGGTGAAGTTCATATCTTAAAACTGTATCAGCTGGAAAGAAATGTCATCAGGATGATACTTGTGCTTTACTTCACAGGGTAGGCAACCCTCCCACGATCAAATTTCTAAGCAATTCTGTCTGTACTTTGTGGAATCAACAGCACAGAAATTTTTTGCAACAAAATATCTTGAGATATGTACAGGATAAATTATTTTAGATGGAAATGAATCACCCTTCTGCAGTGAAATGCCTGTCTGAAATTGCTCAATAAGAAATAATATGGAGTCAGTTTTATGGTGATGGAAACATCACCCTGAGAGAGAGACTGGTGAGGATAAAAGCTCTGCTAGCTTTGACACTCATGAAATGTGGCGAAGATTTACTCACACATCACTGAATCTGCAGCTGGTGGGTTGCAGCACGAAAGCACGAAGTCTGAGGGCAGCTACACTTCTGGTGGTGGATTTTATGGTTATTTTTTTACAGCACTCAGTGATCAGGACAGTTATACTGGTTAAATAATTAGATTTGTTTTGGATGCCAACAGAAGAGGCAGATGTGCAGACTTACACTAGGAAATAGAATTAACCCTTCAGAGTCATTAGGGTTTGCCAAGGAAATAAAGACACCCCCATGTCTCCATTCAGGCTGATGCTGATGGGGAATGGAGAGGGCTCTGACACTGCAGCCATGAGAGAGAGGCAACATGACACAGGAGAAAAATGATCCAAGGTGAAAAATGGCTCAGAGCCAGCATGTATTTCCATATGTAGCTCCAGAAGTAGCTTAGTGTTTTTTGGGTAGGGAGATGAGATTGGACAGGAGAGAAGGTAATATTAGCAATGGATTATATTATTTGTCTGGGCTTTACAAATGACAGCAGTGTGCACAGCGTGGACTGGAAGATTGAGGCAGTGATCTTAATTCAAAAGAATTAGGGCTAGACACAAAAGGTGACACTGCCGCAAAAAATAAACTAGCAGCCCAGAATCACACACAATATTTGCAAACTTCGATTTGGATAAAGCAAGGTGAAGAAGCAAAAGCTGTGCCAGAAGCAATGATATTAGTACAACAAAGAAGTGAAACATCTAAAAGCTGGGCTGTGTAACACTGGTCTTAAAACAGAGGATGTGATTATACAACAGTGGATGTGATTATCCGGGTAAATACCAGCTAGGAGAAAATCTGTTCTGTAACAATGCTGAGGAAAATGGTGTGTAAGATGAAGGTGAAGCTCTCAGATTTATTTACAGTACAGCCACGGGAAGGGCAATAAACTGTCTGAGAACAGCCCAGTAGACAGAACACAAACCTGTATAGACTAAAGCTGAAAAGCTCAATAACCCAAGGTCAAAACTCAAGAAATGCTACCATGGCCTTAGAACAATGCTAGCCATGGAAGATGGGATTCAGGATGCAAATAGAATATCTCAGTTTATAAATTTGTAGATTCAGAAGTTTTAGAATTTAGTTTAGAATTTGCTTATGAAGAAGTTTTTCCAAGCTTCTAGCAGACTCCACAGAGATTCAAAATTTAAGTTGGTTACTGATATATAAGTATTTAGCCCTCTCCAGTTTCCTGTTTCACATGAATATCTCCACTAGCCAGAGGAGACATAGATTGGGCACCATGTGTTTGCCTAATTGTGCACGTTTAATGCCACTGTAGGTTAATGGCTGGTTTTGGTGAACTTCCTTTGGCTGTACCAGTGAAGCATGGATTCCTAGTGGGTGCTGCATCAATTTGTGGAACTTATTTGGTATCACTAGAGCACCTCAAATGGTATTAGGTATCCATGGTGAGGAACATTAATTCTGCCTCTAGCATCAGATCACGGTGTTGGGGAAAGAACTTAGGGCAAAATAGGTTTTTGGTTTCCCTCGCTACCTGGTAGAAAAATTCTGGTACTTAGTATGACCTAATAAAATATTTGATCTTGGTATGTCAGCCAATGCTGGTATTCTGTTTAAGAGCTACAGTACATAGACTTATAATACTTTCCTCTAACATCTTAAAAGGAATGTGTAAATGTCATGTGCAGATTTTAAAAATCCTGTGAGGAAAATCCATATCTTAGTCTCACCCTAGGTAAACAACTGTGTTATAGAAGTGGTCAAGAGTCCTTAATATCTCAGAAGCTGGATGACTGGAGCAAAACGGGCTGGGGAGAAATTTGTAGGAATGATACCCCTCTCCCAAAAATAAATTAAAAAAAATTAATCTAGATTCATGCTTCCTGGTGCAGCCATGCCATAAAACACACCAGCTGGACAGAGCCCTGTCTGTAAAGGAACATGCAAGACATGTTACGTATCTCTCTTCACCTCATGTTGTCTGTGCATTTCTCTTTGCCCCAATCCCTAAATAAGCACCTGGTCTCTGTTGGAGGGAGGCAGAAGGGAGTCAGTGCAGAGGAGGGAAGCAGTGTCTGCAGAGATGTCCCCAGTGAGAGGTTTGTCCTGGATGCCCCTGAGGCCCAGCTGGACACTGGCTGTCACGGAGGGAACGAGTGTCCATCCCTGATGTCACAGCTCTGTCCTCCTCAGCAAAGGGAATGGGCTGACACTGCTGGCCATTGTACAAAATCCCATTAATGCCAACTGAAGGATTTCTGCATCATGAATGTGCTCTTGCTGAAGTCACAGCAGTACTTAAATGCTATACTGCTGCTGAATGCAGTTTCATCAGGATGATTAAGTAATGAGCTTAACATATTAAAAACATAATTTCGTGTGTGATAAAAATGTTTTGCATTGCTTAGGTAGCAATACCTGCAGTTATTTCAATGAAAAATCCAGGTGTTACAAATTATCAGCTTAGAGAATTTGGCACAGAGAAAGAATGACATTCATTCTTAATTAAACTAATCTTTCTACTAAAGAGCTAATATTCATTCGTCAGACTACAGATTCAATTTTAATTATAAATGATAAACTACTAAGCATTGTTTTAATGTAGCATGTATGAAAAATATCAATAAAAGTCCTAGAAAAGAAAAAGTCTGGGAAAAACACTAAATAAAAAAAAAGTTACTGTCTTGATCCAGAAAATATTTTTGAACCCAGACGTACACCTCTCTGATGCAGGTGATTACACAGGAGTGAAGGCACTGGGAATAGAGACGATGCAACAGAAACTCAGGGACCATGATTCCCTGAGTATTAAATATTATAAATATTTCCAATCCAGGAAGCCTCATTTTCAGCTGAGCTACCTGGGCCTCTTTGCAGTCTTGCCTGTGTTGGTTTAAGAAAGATTGTCTTAATCTCACAAGCAAGACCCAGTGACGTGAGTCCACAACTACGCAAAAACTCAGCAAAACATCTGTGCTTTCATTTGAAGTCATGAAAATTACTCAGATCTTCAGGTAAGAAGATTGTACTTACGGAAAAAATTAAATTCAAGCGATTTAATGAAGGAAGAATAATTTTTACAATTTTTTTAAATGTATTTTTCTTCATGGTTCTGTCTCTTTATGAAAATTGCAGTTCAGATCTAAATCTTTTTCTTTTGCTCTCAAAATGCCAATTAGACTTTTGCCAATAGTATCTGGCATAGTGGTAATAATTCTCCTTTTGTGAAATCTGTATATTGCTCTCTGGTATTTCAGAATTTATTGTAAGCTACACTATTGCTACTCTTTCAGTTAAAGCACCCTTCCATACCATGACATGGTTTTTTGCACTTACTGGGGCCACACATGAATCTGTCATGTCACTTCACTCACTTTGAGTTTTTGATAGGAAATCCAGGTATTTTCAATGCTCTTCTCTTCAGATGGCTGAAATGAACAGCTTTTGGCTAATTCCTGTAATTCAGTGTGTAAACTAGTCTTAGTTACAATTTTCAATAAGTAATGATGAAGATGGGAATGAACTGAACTTGTCAGTTTTAGTGAATGTAGGTAGTTGTGAAATACAGGTATCAAAATATGCACTTTACAAGTCTAAAAAAAGCTGTCATAAAGGTTTATTGCTGCAGATAGAGCAGCAACCAGTAAGATCATCACATATTTATTTACAGTTGAGAGTACATTAAAAAGTGAATTTCTTCAGGTACTAGTGCCATCTGATTTAAAATAGTTTAAACATTTTTATTTGCTTCAAAATTGACAATATAATATGTTTCATGGAAGTGTGTAAAGAGGCAGTGCTCCATAACATAACCCCGTTTCCCAGGCAGTGTAGAGGTCTAGAGCCATATTATTAGCAGTTTTCCTATCTAACATGAATCTTTCCAGCCTGTCTAATAGGAACTTTTCTAGCCTGCTGCTACTGGAATCATTAGGTATGAACAGGAAAAGCAATTTTTTTCCCCTTCCTTTTATGTAAACCATTAATCAATTTCCTCTCTGAACTATCCCTAGCGTTCACTAGTTTTCCTTGGAGTGCAGTTTCCAAAGCTGAGCACAGTATTAGGGCAAAATATTTATCAGTATGGTGTAGAGAGTAAGGACTACTTCTTGTGTCTTGCAGGCCATATTCTAATACACACACACATTTTTAACAAGATGTTCATAACCTATTTCCAGCTTGTGATGTTCCAAGAGTTTCTAGGAAAATATTTCTAATGAATTGTTTCCTTAGACACTTGTAAAATTCAATATCTTGAAATAAATACCTTCTATTTATTCCTGTTGAATTTTGTCCTTGTTTTCCAAAACTCTTCACAGGAGCTCATTTTGTGTTTCAGTTCTGTTTCCAAGGCAGTCTTTTTTTCTCAGCCTCTTGTTACCTGCAAATTTAATAGCACATACTTTCTGTTAGTTTTCCAGGTGGTAAAGGAGGTTATTGAATAGTACTGAATCCAGTGCATGTCACAGAATGCCAGAATGGTTTGGGCTGGAACGGACCTTAAAGGTCATCCAGCTCCAACCCTCCTGCCATAGGCAGGGACACCTTCCATGAGATCAGGTTGCTCAAAGCTCCATCTTAACTTGGCCTTGAACACTTTCGGGGATGGGGCATCCACAGCTTCTCTGGGCAACCTCTGCCAGTGCCTCACTACCCTCACAGTAAAGCATTTCTTCCTATTATCTAAACCTACCCTCTCATTGTTTACAGCCATTACCCCTTGTCCTACCACCACAACCCTACTGAACAGTACAACCTTCCATTTTGATAATCAAGAAAAAATAACTACTATCTGAATGACGTTTTCTAACTAATGCTATATCCAGCCTATGGTACTTGTATCATGTTTTAGAAGAGTGAAGCCTAATCCATTGTTTTGCCTATGAAATTCTGTGCCATACTTGACAAGCACATCGATGGCTTGTGCCAAAACAAGGGTTTCTGCCTGTCATGCAGTCATGGAAAAAGCTATGCTGGTTTGACAGTATTTGTTCATAACAAGTTTCAGTTAGTGAGTCTTCGTTTAAGATCTTAGCTAATTATTTTGAGCAGAATTTCTGTGGTAAACTAAGTGGACTCGTTTTTAAACGCTTGACTCTTTTTAAGGAAAGGTGCTGTGTTTGCCTTCTTCCTCTATTCTCCACAGCTTCTCAAAGAGGGCAGGCACTCCTCTGACGCTGCTTTAGCCAGTTCTAAGTATCTTAAGCTGATATTTATCAGGCATGCTCCCCCCGTACTCTATCCATTTAAAGCTAATTCTAAGTTTTAGAATGAAAGATGGATGTGTGAAAACATTACTTGCATTTTACCATATCCTGTCTGCCTGTAGCTTTTGTCAGGACATGGAGCATGTGCAGCTATAGTGATAGCCGGTGGTGTAGAAATAAATGGGTTCTGTATCCAGTTCCTTTTTTGCCATGTTCTGTGGGTCGAAACATGCAGTAGGATGTACTGCTCTAGGATCTAACACTTCCTTCCAAATGTTACTAGTCTTAAAAAAGAGAAAAAGAAAAAAAAACAAAAGAAGGCTAAAGGAAACCAGGAGAATGTTGCATTTAGCACTGCAAGGACAAAATTGCCTTTCAAGGGCCAGCTGGATTCTTTTCTGAATTGGGAAGTCTTTAATGTAATTGCCTGAAACACCCTAATCTAACTGTGAATTCCTTACTGAGATTGTAAGAAGGTAATTAGAAAGTAGTTTGATTTTATTTATTTAATGTGCTAAATTCACTATTCCCTGTTCCAATAAGATTATGTCCAATTAAAATGCAATTACTTCTAGACTTCCTCAAACAAATGACTGCACAAGGGAGACTTTTTCAGGCTTGGGGAATCCTTTCTTGTCCCCATTCACACTCTTCTATCAGAGTGTGGTGGAATTTTATTGGGTTTTGTGGGTTTTTTGGTTTGTTTCTGTTGGGTGTTGTTTTTTGGGGGATCTTGTTTTTTGGGGAGTGTGGTTTTCTTTTTTTTTGTTTGTTTTTTGTTTTTCATTGAGGTTTTGTCTGCTTGGGGTTTGTAATGAAGATAAATCAGTAATTAACATCAGCTGGTAGAAGTAGGTGTGGGCATTACCAAAGAGATCTTTAAACATTCACAGGGTTTTCTGCAGTAATAGGTAGACACTCCATTCCCTCTTGGCATCGCTGTCTTCAGCCTCCCTTCTGTTCACCTTCTCGATTTCAGCATCCTTTCACAGCTTTCTAGGCTTTCTTTTTATAAAGTTTCCACCACAGTAAGCTTTTATTCTGGTTGCTGTAAGGTATGGCCACAAAACTGAGGTCACTACTAATAAGTGAAAAACTGTGGCAACTCAAATTGAATCAGGAAAAGCCAACAGCCAGGTTATGAAGATCTGTGAGCTTTGTGGAAAGAACTGTAGTGCTTTTTCTCTCATCAGGCTGTGTATTTCTTCTTCTGGAAGTCCTTCAGTTAAAGCACTAGAGGTTTGCTGTAGCTCTGTAAAATTTGTGCTGACTGAATTTCATTGTTAATTTGGGGCATTAATTCGTATTGCAAACAATACTTTTACAGACTTTTTTTATTGTAATCAATATTTTCCATTTTCAACATTCTCAAAATTATAAAGTGATCCTTAGGGTGTGGAATGTGTTCTCCAGAAACAACACGAGTCATATACAGATTTGGGCTATCTCTGGAAAAAAAAAAAAAAAATAGGAAAAGTCTGAAGACGAATTACTTATACATTGGAACAAAGAATGTAATTTTCACAGGCTAACGGTAGCCGGGTGACCTTTAGCAGGATGATGCTCTACTAGGTTTGAAAACCAGAAGGGAGTGTAGCAGCTGCTCCAAAGCAAACGTTCAAATATATGAAACAATATGTTCACTGAACATGGGCACTGTCTGTCTTTTCATTCTACACCACTGGCCTTATATACAGCAAGCATGAGGTTCTCTGGCAATGAAAATTATTTCTGACCTTGGAAGATGTATCATCAAAGGCCTAAAATAGCCAAAACAGGCTGGCCTTCCTCTAGAAGACACATAAATAAGGCTGATTTGGAATGCCACACATCAGAGTATGTCTAAGTATAAAACAGTCTGTACCGTGAATTTTTTTTAAAATCTCTTTCCAAGAAATTATATTAGAAACCATGTAAATTCATCATATTTTGTGTTTTGTATGAGAAAAGACTTGACAAAAAGACAGATCTCCTGATGAGACCAGTCTTCATTTAGGTGTGCAAATGAACAGTTGGTTTGTGTTGGATGAGTGTGTATAGTGCACATTACCGGCATTTGTAAAATTAAGTTTTGGGAAAGCTTAGGAGATTTGTATTCTCTTTCACATGCTCTTGCAAAACTCTGTGTGAAGCTTTCAGTGTATCTATAAGCAGCTCCTGAAGCACCAGATATACATCAGTTAATCTTGGCATATCTCCATTTATTAAAGGAAACATCAAAGCAGCATTCATGAGCTTTAAATACTTTCACTTCCCAATGGCATGGGGAGTGCCCCTGAGAAGTTGTAGTTTCATTTAAGTACAGCCAAAAATGTTTTATTTCTTTGCTTTTAGAGGAAAGTTTTATTCAGAGGAAAGTAAAATTTCTTGTTGCATGGGAATGAAATGGATTTCTTGGAAAGTTGCAGACCTAAAGGAAAAGTTTCACAACTTCTTAAATATCAAGTTGAAGAAACATGTTCTTCTCTTGGGCTCCATTCTGTCCCTTGCCATTATTGATCGATGAACCTAAACAGGTACAAACCTCAGGGAGCACTTCAGGGGCCCAAACATCTCTGGCAAGTGCAATATGAGATGATGTTTTATTTAGCTTCCCATTGCCATTTGTAGGTCAGGCATGGCTGATTATCAAATACATCTTCCTCATACAGATGTCTCAGCTACATCCGTTTATTGCCCACAGTGACTCAGTTATCAGTACTTCTGTTTCTCTGAGGAAACACTTTGACTGCTACAGCGTAGAATTGTATTTTTTCTGTCATGATTATGAGCACCAGTGACTCACTTTCCACCCTTATTTGATTTAGACAATTAGATCTCTCTCCTAGTTGTCAAATTTCATCTCAGTTCTGCTGCTACAGTAAAGATCACATTTATTAATAGTTCTGTTCAAGACTTGGATGCTATAGAGCAATACTTGTTCCAAGATAACCATTTCCTTATATTGAAATATTATTGCTGTATGATTTTAATAATTTACACACATAAAAAGTAGTAAGTGTTTTTATAATAAGGAAAGAAGAAATATTAAGAAATGTATCTAACAGTTCCTATGTTTTTGGTATATTTTCATGGATATCATCTGAACCTACATCCTTTGAAAAGGACACCAATATAAACTTGAATCCTTGCAACCACTGTCTTTTTTTTCCCCTTCTCTTGCGATTTTTGTGATGGAGATTACTATAACATCCCATAAGAAGTTTAATAACTGAGCTTTCTCTACAACTATAACAACTGTTAGGCTGTGTCAGGTTAATATTCTTGAAGTTAATAAAAAATCCCCAATGAAAAGAACTTTTATAGAAAACCAAAGAGAGAAGTAGGCAGTAGCCTTGTCCAAACCAAGAAACGCATTTGCTCAAAACATGTAATTCAGACCCACAGATGATGCATAAAGTACATGTGAAAGTTTAGAATATGTTTTCATTTTTGCATGCTTGAAGTCTGAGACAACATTATCCAGAAAAGATGTCTCTCAAGTTATCCAGCACTGTTAATAGTCCAATAAGAGAATTATTTCATCTGATAATATGTAAAAACTTTTAGATGGTATCTAACTTTTAAAAGATAAAGTGGCTGCCTCTCTTGTTATTAGCTTGTAGCCCAAAAGAACAGTTCATAACCCAAAAGATTATAGTAATAACCACTTTCAAGTACTCTAAGTTAATGAATAACTCAAACATAAATGCGTTATGATGAAAACAATTGAGGTTGCTAAGAGACAAAAATACCATGAAAAGTAAATCACTACTTTTAACATCAGTTTATTCAAGCAATGAAATCGTATGTATTCTTGTATCACTGTCTCTTATATGCATACCCGAGTCTGAGATTACACCCTGAGAATTTACAATTCAAGTGCACATATTCATAATAACAGTGTTCTTTCATAAAAGAATTTCACAGCTTGAAAAAAAGGCCAGGGTTTCAGTAATAGGAATTCATGTTCTCCATAGATCCCCAGTATATTTCTGATTATGCATCAAAATGTTGGGCATTTGAACTCCAATGAAAAAGTTAATAAGTCTCTGTGCTTTATGCCTGAGAAGTAATTGTCAGTTATACAACACTATTTTTTCCCAAACACGGAAGCATTTGCTTTCAGTCTGTAACTCTGCTATGACATAGAACCATATTTGGAAGGCTGTAAATGAAACTAAGACCTAGTAAAAAAAAAACAATTGATGAATTTTAAAAAATCCGTCATTAGTTTTTGAGTAACATGTACATGTATTAAAAAATATTGAACATGTAGCAGAAGAAAACTGCCAAGGTATTCTCTATTCATTTAACTTTGATGTGAATTCCTGGGTGCTAAGAATTGACACAGAAAATGACTCCTACAGTAACTTTAGGCAGAGGCCAGTGCAGATGCTCCTAAATCAAAGGGGCTGGAACAGAGCATACCTTGGTGCTCTTCTACAGCCCCCATTTCATTGTGGTTTCTGAGCATCTCACAGTGTTTAATGCTCTGTCTCTCACAGTGGTGTTCTCCTTCATGAGATGGGGAAGTAGTAGGACATTGAATTTTTTCTGATGCTGGCACAATGAGATGTTTGGGTGCTTCACTGCTGCACTGAAATGCCCCATCCCTGCCTATATGCTTGATGTCTGCATGAAGTGCCCAGGAAGGAAAAGTGATGCCCCTAAGCAGGGAATGCCCAAAGATGAGAGCAGCTAAAGCAGAGCACTGTCTGGGAAGTCAGCTAAGGTCAGCTTGTGGAGAAGCACTGAAAACAGGATATATAATAAATGCCATTTCTCTCCAGGGCTGAGATGCCTCATTCAGGGTGGCAGATAAGTACTTCTCTCCACTTGAGACTCTCACCTCTGATATTCTGCAGCAGGGATGGCACCTCTTCCTTCTCTCTAAAGCAGAAGCAGGAACAGTTTCTGTCAAAACTGAATCTTTAGTCTTATGCTGCTGTTTTTGTGCAGTATCTTAGCACTTGCTCGGAATGTGGCACCCTCACATTTAATTCCCTCTTGCACCCAAATGAATTCAGGCCTCTTTTTTTCCCTGGAAACATCCTAGCTTTAAGTTATTCTTGGGTTATGATATTCTCCACCTCTCTGGGTTTTGTACTTGCTGAGCAGCAATTCCCAATGGGAGATGGAGTAAGTTTCAGTTTCTGCCCTGCTCAGTGGGGTGTGAGGAGTGGAGCTGCAACTGCTCCATGGCTCAGAGCCTACAGAATTAAATGGCAGAAAGAGCAGGCCCTATAATTCTATAAACTGCAATTCACCTACACAATTTTTCAGCTTTGGCTTATGGCTAATTACAATCCTCCACAAACTGAATTATAAGTCATTATAGGTCATTATATTTTACCAAGGCAGCAGAATTTTCCATGAGTGACAGTTTTGAACACCTTCATGTGGCGTGGTTCTGATCACAGTGTCCCACGCAGCCTGGCCATGTGAAATGCAGGAAAATTGGCTATAACAGAGCCAGGAGATAATTTTAGACCTTTAACTTGGATGCATGTTCTGGGACCTAAGAACCCCTTTGCAGTAAAGGAAACCTTTAGAGAGTAATTGAGAGCAGTCCTGCAGGGAGCCTCCTCCACTCCCACATGGGCTCCCACCTTAGGCACAAAGTTAAATGCCTCAAGTAAGGAGGGTGAACGTTGCCATTTTCATTAAGCTTATTAGAAATGACAAAAAGGCCAAATCATCACGTGCTGATGCCCTAGCAACCTTTTAATGTAGTGCCCTTGCTGTAATAGCAGAGAATTTAATCCCATAAGATTCCTCCCACTGTTTGACGAGAGAAAGGTTAGGAATAGATGAGAACAAATATCCTGAGATAACAAAATCTTCAGGATTTTGCAATGGATTACTCCTCAAATAGTGAAAAGCTACATGGAAAGCCTGAAGTTAAATATTTCAAATCTCCATTTTGATGGTGGAAATTAACCCCTTCAGGAGAAGCACAACCCAGGATTCACTTCAGCTCCTCAATGTGTGTCTCGGCCACAGGACCCATCACTCCAGCAGCAGCTTAGCTGCTTTTTGAGACACAAGGTGTTTATGAAGTGTTGAGTGGCTGCTGATGCCACTCATAGTCCCAGGGCTATTAACTTCTCTCAGTAACTCACTCAAGAGCTGGGGTGTTTCAGCCACCTTCACTTGCAATGGCTGTGGACAAAGGAGCACACAAACCACTTTTTAATTCTACACTTTTGTGTTAATACAACTGAATGTGAAAAATACATGGATATTTACTGAGGCTTTAGAATGGGGCTTTTGAAACTCTGTGTATAGTAATGCTACAAGGGAACTTGAGCTAACATGAAATGTGTTAGTGGGAAACTGGGAGCTATGTGTCCATCCTGTCAGGGTCTCTTTGGACCCAGAACCAATTCAGTGTAGCTCAACTGATGAGTAGGTGATTTTCCTATGGAAAGTCCAAATGGGATTTGAGATCCTCATTCATATTGGTCTCCTAAACGATCTTGTCTTTTATGGGATATTTATGCTATGCAGTTTCTATTAAAGGTGCTATAGATTATTTTCTATCATGAAGATTTCTGGTTGTTCTTCAGCCAGGTTTTTGAAATAGAGCTGTGGAAATGCAGAGTTTTGTTCAGAATACCTTACCTGAGATGCTGTAACACTTCTTTAGTTTATAGCAGCAATTTTAGTAAATATTCTTGTTTTGAGGAGAGCAAAGCTACAGCAAACATGTAACCAGTATAGGAAAAGCATGCATAGGTAAGAAATCAAAAAGAAACACTTCCCATCTATTGTTAAAATGGGTAAAAATTGTGTAATATTTTTCCTCACATGGGATTAAGACATTAAATTAATGAGTGCATAAGGAAGAACGAGTATCATTGTAATATATTCACAATTGCTTTGGCAAAACATCTGCATGACTTGCAGTTTCATAAAATATTACAGTTGTCTCATGCTCACAATTGGATTTATACCTTTGGTTTTTGCATTTCAACAAGAAAATCCAGACACGTTTCAAAACTGCTGTAAATGTTCAGTGGTGTCCAGTGACCTGGTAGATTCTGTAAAGCAGATTCCTGGCTCAGCTCTGAAGAATGGCAGAAATGACAATCACTTAACTTGATTTTGGTAAAAATCAGGAAAGCATTCATTATTAAATTATGAAGAGTCATCTAGTTCTGTTGTCATATTATCCTGTTTCAGGCTTGAAGTATTTTTTTCTCTGTGCAACTATTTCCTTTGGTCTTTGCCAGAATGTTTTAATGAAATATTCCTGCCAGAGGCACAAGGTGGGCATTCCCAGCTCCCTCAGCTCAGCTCACCCTCTCTGGTAGGGTGGGACTTGCCATACTCTCTGTAGAACAGGGCAACGTCTTCACATAAATGGAATACAAATCACATGCTCTTGGAAGAATGAAACATTTGTGTTTAATCTGAAATTAAGTTTCACCGAGTTTTAAAATAGTGCTAAAATATTCCCACTTCATTCCAGCTTTGTTTCAGCTGTTGGGTTTTTTTGTTTCTCTTCTCTTCATTTGGACATGAACTAAAGAGGCATTATTCATACAGCTGTACATTTTAAGTGACTTGTACATTTTACAGTGCTCATACCAGCATTGAGGATAAAGACTTCTGTCTCTAATCCTTTCTAAACATTATATCATACTCTGTTTGTAAAATCCAAGTCAAGGAAAATAATCCAGAATTTGAGTATTACATTTCCAGGAAAAATTATTACAAATACCTCTGGGTTTGCAGGTGGAATTCCTGAAATCCCCGGAAATTAAGACACTCACTCTGGGCCACACACATAGCCCAAATGGGATTTTGCATTATTTTTCTGGGGTTTGGCATAGCACAGAGTCATTTGTGTTTCCTCTGCTCTAGGAAGCATAATTACAGAAATTTATGCAGATAAAACTTCAAGTGCACTTTATCAAATTTGTTTTTCTGAGGTATGGCTCTGGGAAATCAGCCAAAACAAACAGCAAATAGCAATTGATTTACACCAAATTTTTACTAATGCCCTCGTTATTTTTTATATTATAAATCGTCCTTATTTTATGGTACTCTGCAACATCATGATTTGAATAGGAGCACATGCCCAGTTAGTTTGGCTCATAAAGTGCACAAAGCAACAGCCTTTCATCTTACTCTACAAAAAGATTATTTATTATCTAGATTTTCAAGCAAACAGAGGCTGGTGATGCATAGAAGCAGCCTCATACATTTCTCTATTCTTGTTAGTTTTATCTTTCACTGCAGAATTTCCATGATCAACAGTTTGATTTATATCTGTCCGTTGCTGTTCTTTTCCTTTACAGGCAAAAGCTGTGTTTAAAGGCTCTGTTCACTTCATGTGTATTACGGCCTGCGCAGTTCTATCTGTGGGATGTGTTTTAAATTGTCAGATGAAAAAACATTTAACAAAGTGCTGGAAAAACAAATTCAAACATAATGAAGCCTCTGTCAGCTTGTGAATCTTCTCATTTGGGTAAGGTTTGTATAAAAAGAGAATATCGCACTCAGATTTTTAAAATTACGACATGATTAACTGAAATGTAAGCGCAGCCTGTTACTCTTCCAAGGCACCATGCAACCAGGATGAGGGATAGGTCTGCCAGAGACATTCCCACTTAATCATGGGTAAGTCACAGCACTTTGCTCTTTCTCCATTCTTGGTTATAGACTGTAGATAATCTGGACCTCATAAATACTTGAAATACTTGGTAATATTTTCTTGTAATCCTCTCTTCAAAGTGGATATTGAGTAGAGTGCAGATTGAGCCAGACAAATTTTTCACATTAATTTTTCTTAAAAACAAAAACAAAAAAAAAAACCCGCTTTTTCAAATTGTATTATTTTTTCATAGGAATAACTGCAATCTTGTACATAAAAGTTTTACTATGACCTTACAAAAAATCTTTTCTCCCCGCAAATGCCAAAGTATAGACAAGCGAAAATCAGATTTGTATGGATTGCATGTATTTTGCATCTCAGAATTTATATCACGATCTGCAAGACTCACCTAATCTTGAAAGATGGTTTGCTTGTGTAAAATAACATTACAATTAGTAACAAATTATGAAGAGTAAATTTATGAATTTTTTTCCCTCAATAAAAGATTTTCAGAACATCAAAAATGCTCACCCACGCCGCAGAACTATAAACATTTGAAATGTAACAGATCTGCAAAAATGCACAGAGCATGAAAGAGTTTCAAGAAATCTGCTGAAAAGTGTTCTGAGGCACTGAATGCTTCATCATTTTTGGAAAATGAGGAATGACAACGAATAGTTAGTTAAATCAGACTTTTGTATAATCTTGTCATCAGAAAGCTGAATTGTTGCATAAAATCAGTGGCAACAAATGTGTTCTTATCACTCCGTGCTTGAATTGATGGAGTCGTGTTGGTGCATCATTCACAAGTCTGTGTGCTGAAAAACCAGGGCTGAGCTGCTGCATCAGCTGAGTAAGGGAGTTCTCTGATTCTGCTCCTGTAAAGACCCTGCGGAGCCCTTCTCGCCAGAGGCTGGTTCGGGGGAGATGGTAAGGAAGCGTTAAGGTTTACCATCACCATACCATTGAAGACAAATGAGTCCTTCTGTAATTCCCCCTTTAAAAAGTAGTTTTACACCCAATAGTGGATACCGAGCCAGGGAAATAATGCTATTATCTGTCTTTTGTTGGGATTCACTTCATCCAGCTTCAACTATCTGATTTGTTCAAGTTGCCTAGTGTCAACAACAGAATCAATACAGGAGATGAAAAGAGCTAGGAAAAAGCACTGGAACAGAGCAGTCATAATCACTGCGTGCCTGACTGCTGCTCCTAGGACTTCCAAAGGAGAAAGCAGAAATACTTTAATGAAGTTTTAATATGCACTATTGGAAGGTTCTTTCTTAGCAAGATGAACATTTAAAATTCCTTTAATAGAACATAAATAAATGTACAGTGTCCTATTAAGCACCAAGGAATTGCAGCTAAGTCTGTCAATGTCCATGTGCTTGTGAGTATGGACATTCATAAACACACGGACAAAGCTCAGAGGTTCCCTTCAGTCTCTTCACACTCAGAACTGAGAAATCTCAGAAGCATCCTGTGTTTGAAGACCTGTTTTCAGTGCTACTAAGTGTACAGAGCACCCAGTGCACTGCATTCAAATTGCCTTCTGCGTGACAGGAAAAGGACATTTCTGTACAGAAGAACTTTCTGAACACGCTTGTTGCTTAAAAAAAGGCAATGATCTAGAAGTACTTTGGCAGTGGCAATGTTGTATGTGTACTTGGAACAGGAGAATCCTTCTCAAGAAAACCATCTCATCTAGTGAGCAAAGACGTTATGGACTTGAGAAACTGTAACGAGATCAGATCCCTGCTCTTGAGTTTGAATTTATTTTAATGATACCTACTGCCATTTTGAAGACTACAGAAGGATAAAAAATGTGTCATTCAGACTAAGGTGGTCACCTCTCATGAAAGATTTTATTGAAGAAGCCCTTACACTAAGATTTTGGACAGATATTTATTTTGCAGCCAAGTCCTACTGCACATGGTTTTCTGCAAAGTGTTCATTGCTTCATCTGTTCTAGAATAGACTCCTACACTCTTCTGAAAAAAGCAGGATGAAGGACAAGGATGTGTTTAGACGTTGCATCATTACTTCAAGAATACAGGACATTTGCAATCTGCAGCTTCCTAGTTTACTGAATAAAAGTTAATTGTCACACATATTTGTTTTTCTTTCAGGAGATAATGTAATACTTCTTGAGAAAATGCACCAATCCTTTGCTCCTATTATGACTGTTATTCTGACCTATGTGTTACTAATTTTCATATTGGTCTGGTACTATTTAATCTTTATACTTGATATTTTTCAAATCCTGTTCATATACACTCACACCTTTTGACTACATAAATAAGATGGGGTGACATTTTGATAGATTGCTATATTTCTATTATTTCTTTCCTATCCTTTATCTTCAGAAATTAGTTTCTTTTGTCTGCAGCAAGATTCTGATAATGTGCTGGTGTGTGGTGTGCTAACTCTGGCCACAGCTAAGCCCCACCCAGCCATTCACTGACTCTTCACCTTTAACTGGAGAGGAGAGAGAATAGGAAGAGCAAAAGCAAGAAAATTCATTGGTCAAGATAATGACAGTTTAGTAACTGATGGAAGGATCAAAAAGGCAAACAAATAAACAAAACCTGAGTGATGTAGGCATCAAGATGGCCAGTAGTACAGCAATGACCAGTACACATTGTAAGTATTTTCCACTTACCGTATGAATTTTTGCAATAAAACAACTAGAACATACACTGTGAGATATTTCACCCCCACCCCCACCATATCTGAGTGAAAAAAAAAAAGTAGTGCCTGCACTGTTACACATCAAAACAAATTATTTTGTATCTAAAACATTGAAGTTAACTGCTGGTTTATTCTTCTTTCAGCAGCTAGACATTAGATAATTTATTTATTTTAAAGATGGGTGTTGTGGATCAGAATTGTTCAGTTGATGTGAGAATCTAGTCCATGCTGAAATTTCTTACTATCCTGCTTGGGATGAACTGAGGACAAATTCAAATTCCTAGATTGGGGATTTGAATCAATTTCAAGTCAACCTCTGTAAAGAAAACAAGACACACAAAAATTTCGGTGACATCTGTGTTCTGAACAGAAAATCTCTCAGACGTGCTCAGCAGCACCCTGCACATATAGAACTCTAAGGTCTACTACCTTCTATTACTTGTAAAAGACTGACCTAGGACTTTAAAAACCATTTCAGCTCCCTCAAAACCCCATCCAATGGGGACTTCTGCTTATTGAGCTGCATTTGAACATAATTCAGCTTCAGAAAAGCCAAATGTCCCCTGGGTTGCATCCAGAGCAGCGTGGGCAGCAGGGCCAGGGAGGGGATTCTGCCCCTCTGCTCTGCTCTGCTGAGACCCCACCTGCAGTGCTGCATCCAGCTCTGGGGTCCCAGCACAGGAAGGACATGGAACTGTTGGAGAGATCCCAGATGAGGGCGGGAAAAATGATCAGAGGGGTGGAACGCCTCTGCTAAGAGGAAAGGCTGAGACAGTTTGGGTTGTTCAGCTTGGATAGAAGAAGGTTCTATGGAGATCTTAAACCATTCTATGATTTTTATTCACATATTAGACTCAGGGTGGAGAGTTAGTAGTAAGCAACACTTCATAATCACAAAGATAAATCTGAAAGAGTCTATGTGCAACATCCTTTAGATTTTAGAATTCTAATTACACAGTATTACTGTGAATTTCTATGGGATTTTATAAACCACTTATCTTACAATCTCAAACAGCCCAACTGGAAAAGTTATCTTTTCTCTAAATCTGATGTTCGTTTAGTGCAAATCACACACAGAGTACTGGATGAGCCATGTTTCTGTTTTTCAAAAGCTGGCTACTGAAAATACTGATGTGTATGTGAGAAAATTTTGAAAGAGTAATAGTCTAAGTCTCATGTGTTTCTGCTATTTATTTCTAGGTAAGAACCCAGAAGAGGAACAAATGAAACATAAAATTATGTTGAGATTAATTTCCTAAGGGTTTTCCCTCCATCTCTGGGCTCCCCCATGGTGGTATTGAATTCCTCCAGGCCCCATATGCACAGGGACCAAGGGTACCTTTATTAGCCCCTTGGCCAACCTGTTGGCAGGTTGAATGCCAGTGTTTGCCTGGAAAACTTTCAAAAGGATCAGGAAAAATAGACTCACAAAGTAGTAGGTCAACTTTTCTGAGCTTTTTTTTCTGTGATTCTGCGAGGGGAGCAAGAATGAGGGATTGTTTCCAGGCTCTCTGTAGATTAATGACTTCAAAATACCAAGAGCCCCGGATTCATGTTGGACCTGGATGTCCCCACAAGCGTGTGTAGGGGTCAAAATGAAGCAAAGAGCAAAATGTTGGCTTGTTACTCCTTCTTTCTTTCAGATCTTATTCATACAGGGGATGCCTGCTGCACAATGATCTGAACGTGGAATAAAGCAGAATATGAACTGCAGAATCGGATTCAATATTTCACAATTTTAGTTGGATCAATTCTGACAAATATGGGTCTAATAGGCTTGGAGTCTCATTTCCCAAAGCTAAATTTGTGCTATTCTTCAACACTAAGAAGATGAAAGAGGTGCTGATGAGTTGATTGGTAAATGAGTTCATTTTGAATGGCTTTGGCCTGATTATTTAGTTTTGTTTTAAGAGCATTTTTTTTAGTTGGAAAACACACAGAAATTAATTGCTGACCAGAGTAGGTCTCCTGAATTTAGCTGTGCTAATTTTAAGCAAGTAGTTTTATTCAGATATTTTAATTGCTTGCCTAAAGAATGACTTAAATACACACATGGACAGGACTGCACTGCACCAGCAATGTGCTTGAGTGTAACAGCCCAAATGGCTTTGTAGGGATAGTTCAACACTATTTTCAGGAAGGGTCACAATCTCCTTTGGGCATCCACCTGCTCTGGCATGGGCTCCTTCATGGGCTGCAGTTCTGCTCTTCATTCTGCTTCTCACCTGTATTGAAATTTAGCAAATCAAAAATCTCCTCTGTCTTCATTTACCCGTAATTCATTCTTGTCTCAAAGTTGCTTCTAAGATTAATTAATTAATTGAGGTTCATGTAAAATTCAAATTCCTTAGCTTAAGTAATGTGTAAGTGCTGGTAATAGAAAAAAGACATATTGAACCCTATAGAAACTGTGGAGGGAGTTCAGTGGTAGTGCATTTTATCAGATATCAAAATAACAAGTGTAGGATGGTGGCTAGTTTTATTATTTATACTGTGTGAGAATGGGACTGTAAAGTATAAAAACATGGATATAAAATCAAGCTAGCAATTGTATATGATAAAAGTTAAACATAGAAGCACATTAGATTTGATTTTTTTTTATACAAGAAATTTCTGAAATGCTAATTCCCCCAAATTAATTATTTAACACAGACGGTTGAATTATTCAGGTTTAATAATACAAAGCCATGCACAATAAAACTTATTGTACTTTAGGTACTAAATCCTCTGGGACAAGCTCTAAGATCTTTGCTCAGACTTCGTTCAGCCCAAACTCTCATAGGAAACTTCTAGAGGCAACTTTGTTGAGTGAGAGTCACATTGGAGCAGTCTGTGAGGATTTTGCAGTAGGTGAAGATGGTTCAGGTGAAAATCAGCATCTTCTGTTTAGGGCTTGATGATTAAGAGAGGAGAAAAAAGTTTTTAAAACTTCTCAGATCTAAGGATTTGGCTGGGAAACTAAAGTTTGGCCAGGCTGTTCTTCTAATAGCCTAATGGTAATTAAGAATTAAGGGTTTAACATGACAGCTTTAACGTGCATATGTAAACTGATGCAGCACTCAGCGTGAAAAAAACACTGGAACAGACTCATAAAGAAGGAGTGCATAATAACTGCATAATACTGTGTGATATCTTCAGAAACAGATTGCATAGTAGTGACTTACTGCTAATGGATAATTAATCAAGTACTTAGATTGCCTTATTTAAATTCATTATATCATGGACTGTTGAATGGGTTCCGTCTCTACTGTACATCAGCAGTAACATTAATTAGCCTACTAAAAACATATTACATCTAAAACTGCAGCATGAAATGTAAGTAAGGAGCAGCAGGAGATGAGGAAAGGAACAGTGACTGCAGTGGCAGTAATCAAGTTTAAAATACAGAAAAAACAAATCAGGGAAAGGTGACTTCATGAAACACCTTGCTGAAGTATATATGTATTGCTGTGTATGGGATCACAGCAACTCCTCTAGGTTTAGAATCACAGAATGGTTAAGTTTGGAAAAGACCTTTGAGATCAAGTCTGACCATCAGCTCAGCACCAGCACTATGTTCACCATTAAATCAGGTCCTCTAGTGCCCTAGGCTGGTAGGTTGGGGTAGGCTATGCAGCCTCCCAGCTGCAGCACAAGAGCATTGATGACACCAGCAAGTGTTAATCTAAGAGACTGCTGCACCCTCTGTTCCCCCAGAAAGTAGTTCTGGACTAAGTTATTACAGTTCTGTTTTAATCAGAATGAAAGTCAATAGTGTAGGAAAAAAATATTTGCTAGTTTTGCTAAAAGCAGATTTTGGAACCTATGCATTGAGGACTACTCAGTTGTCAGAGATACATATTACACTGTGTAGTATTCTTCTATTTCCCTCTTGCATCCTATGCAATGTAGCAATATCTCTGTGTTTGGAAATTTATACTTCTGTCCTTGAGCAGCTGCTACCATCACCAGGACAGTATTGGATGTTTCTTAAAATACAATTTTAAACAAAACTGTATAATTGAGTTTATTACAGATAAACTATATAGATATTCTAAGTTTATTATGACTGATTACCAAAAGGACAAGTTTAAGACTTCTCAATTTCACAACTGGAGATTCAGCTCTTCTGATTTAAATCTGACTAAAGAGCATCTCAGCTTCTCAGTTGCAAGATATGATCTTGAAGAAGTATTCTCACTTTGAACACAACACTTCATAACTGAGTGGAATTTTATTTTAAAATGCTAGTTTTAACCTACTTGAAAAAAGAGTGTCTTCTAGAGTCCTGTTGAAAGGGCTTGGAAAGGCCCTTTCATTGCTGCTTCAGTGGGTAAGAACAGGATACAGGCACAGGGAACTTCCCAGAACTACTGTGTCTAAACTGGGGATCTACTGCTCTTGTTTTCCCCTTATAATTGGAACCAATTCTGATTCCCCTTGAAGTCAAAATTAATTTTAACGTTAAAGCCTGAGAATTATTTTAAACATTATACCCAAGAGGAATGTGAAGTGGATTCTTATTTTCACTTCTCTCTTTGCAACTCAGAGTACTAGAAGCTTTTTTCACTGAGAATCCTCGTGCAAGTAACATGGTCCCAAGAGCTGATAAGTGAAGAAGACGAGCAGATTCTTTGACTCAAGATTCCAAAGAGCTATTTACAAAATGCAGCACTTTACTTAGAGATGAATAACAGCACTCTTGTAGTTCAGAAATAGTTCCTTGGGAGTTTCGCCCAAGAATTTATTAAATAAATTTGTTAAGTCACAACAATTTATTTTCTCCAATGAAAACAAACTTCTGAAGTAAGCTGTTGCCTGAAAAATCCTCTTTAGAATGCTACTGTGGCCTTGGAAAACTTAGCACTTCTTAGAAATATCTAAGAAAAAGTGAAAAAGTGTTTCAGAAAAAAGACACAACAAAGAGGACAGAAACCGAGGATTCATTTTTGCAGAGATTTCTTATCTCCAGCCTCATAGCTCACATATTCCTTTTCAGTGGAACAACATACACTCTTAGAAAAAGTATTATAGTCAAAATAACTTATGAATATTTATCCACTGTAGGTACCTTAGCACAGAAAATGGATACTAACGATTATTATGGGATTTGAAGAGCAATTCCAAAAAACTTAAGTCCTGCAAAGATCATGTATTTAGCTCCAAAAATGTACATAGTGCAACCACAGTGAACAAGGATGCTCATTGTCCTGGTTACGGCCACAACTGGGTTAATTTTGGCAGCAGCCGGAAAGGTCATGGCCAGGACCCGAGGTCATTTTCCAGGGATGAGATAAGGGCTCCCTTACAGGTCAGTGTAGGATGGCAGAGGGAGCGGTCAGGTATTGTGTGGGTGTTTTCATATGAATTTTTTGCCTCCCTCTTGTACCCTCCATCATTAGTACTGTTGCTGTTACTGTTGGTTTTCTTATCTCATTGCTGTTTCCAGTAAATTGTTCTTGTCTCAGCCCGTGATCTTTGCCTTTTGTGCCTCCAGTTCTCCTCTCCAGCCCACCACAGGTAAGGAGTGGGGTGGGGGGGAGTGAACGAGCAGTGCATGGTTTGGAATGGTTTCCGTGGGAGCACTAAATTGGAGAATACCATTCCTAAACCCCAATACCTGCAGACTTTCAGGATTTACTAGGTATAAAATGCCATGATATAGCAACCCATCAGATCTTCTGAATTTGGTGACAGGATCTATAACTGATGATTCTGAAAGCATTCATCAAACATTCATGACTCTATTGAATATAATATTGCAAGCACAGATAATGTAATTCACGCAAAGATAATTTTTAAAGAAATTTTCAACAGTTCCCAGTAAGCAAGGCCAAAACAATAAAATGGAATTCCACTGGGCTGGCTTGTGGTTCTGGGAGAGTTTTTGTTATTATTACTAAGTATTAATGATACAAAGATGCTCATCTAGCTCATCCATACAGCTGGGATTTGCTTAAAGCTTGTACCAATCCTGCTAATACACAGGATAAACTCTCGGTTTTGTTGTAGTCCATTGATGACATGATTTCCATGGATTCCAGTGGGATCAGAATTTCATCTCAATAGCTAGTTTTCCAGTGGACTACCTACTGTGAAGGCTGACACCAATAAATTTTTCTTTGTCAGTAATTCAAGGAGTTTGTACTAATTGTCACTGTTTGGAAAGATGAAAATGTTCCAATGCTTAATTAATGGGAGAAAAAAATCAAGTTTGCTTGGCTTCCTGAATCATTTAACTCTGAGGGTGTTTAAAGCACTTCATTCTCATTTTAGATTTTCAAATGTAATTACTAAAATCAAAATAAAGTAATCATGAAAAAAATAATCAAGGGGATACAGTTTGAAGTGACAAAGAACGACTGTTTTTCATTTGGGGATTTAATTTCTTTCCAGGACAAAAAAACCCTGTCAAGTAATAATAACTGACAATTTTGTGGACACTGGATCTGGTGAATATTGCAGAGAAGAGTTCTGTGTGAAAAATTTCATCTAATCAGAATATAATTAGCATTATGCAGGTTAGCTCGTGGATCTTGGATAAGATTCATCATTTATGTATTTTTAAATTCTTCAATATCCGTTTTTTTTTTACTTTTCCCTTGAATTGCTTTCTGAAGACACAAATTACTTTGACAGAATAAATTAACCCCTTTTTGTATTAATTTATTGTTATTATTAATCAATATTATGAAGTAAAACTAAGGGTGTGGCCTATGTGACACAATATGGATAGTTTTGTGGGTACTATGTATTTCAGGTAAGTTTTTGGTTTGTCCTTGTTAAACAACTTTTTGTCACATAAATGTGATCTACCAGAATGATCCTGTAGAGACCAGCTGAATATTTTGTTAGTCATATTTTCAAAGATGCCATGTAGAGTTAAAAATACAGTGGTTCATCTCTTTGTATCAATGAGGAGGATTTTTCTATGAGGAGATTCATCCATGATGTAGCTTGGAGGACTCAGACAAGATTAAAAATACATCATACAACTCTGGATTCATATAGGTGGCATGGATTGTAACAGGATGAGTGCAAGACACTTGCATAGTTTTACTGCAGATATACTCCCTTTGGAGCAAAATCTCAGTAACATCTAGTTCTGTAAAAAGCCATCTCAGAATCAAGGTGAACTGCACAGAACAAACTGTGCTCCACGTAACTGATGTGTGCAGTAGATCACTGCTGTGGTTTGCATATAGTTAAGGTACTTTTCGCAGTCTGTTTTCTTAAGCTCTGAGGAATCATCAGACTGGTGAGAATCTGAGAACTGTGAGGTCTGGGACAATGATGTTTTGCAACTGCAAGTTGTTTAGCAACTTCAGCTTGGTGAAGAAACAGAGACCTGCTGACTAAACAATCAAAAATCTGTTAAACTATACCTGGAAGTATTGAGTGAATAACTCTAGCTTAACTCTCAGTAGGTCTGCTTTATTCAAAATTATTTCATATGCTTCAAAAATACATTCAAAATACTTATTTTTTCCCCTGACAAATTTTCTCTGGGAGAATTTCTTCAATGTATTGATCATTAGTAATCTTTAAACACTGACCACGTCCATAAGACTTAACTTTCAATCCAGTTTTGCTTTTTACGTACATATTTATTCATTCCTCATTAATCCTACTTCTCAGGAATGAACTGAATACCCAGATTCCTTTCATGGTATTTGTGCATACTGATACTTTGCCGAATCTCATTACATGTGGTACATCTGGTCTCAGGGGATAAAAAAAGGAACCTGCATATTTACTGGAAAGGATATGAGCATAAAGATTCAATGCTTTCATCTTCACATTTTATTTCTTTGCCAGCATAATTTACAAATACATCAGCCATGCAGATACTTTACAAAGCCTGAACAAAAGTAAGAACCACACTTTAATTTATTGTTACTAAATTTAAGAGATCAGTATTTTGGAAAGATTTCCTACTACATATCAGTTGTCATAAGATAATGCCAAACAAAACCCAACAAAATCTTTCTAAGCATGTAGGTTTTCTCCAATTTTTGATGAATATTTTTAATCAGAAGAGTAAAATAATGTTCCATAGAGCTGTTCTGTCTGTTCCCCTGCCCTAACTTCATCCTTGTCAGTCCCCATGCCCCAACCTCATCCCACTCTTTTAGTGGACTAATTTTATGTTAAAAGGTCTCTATTAAATCCTAGAATTGTCTTTGTCTTTTCTTTTGAGGGTTAAGTGGTCATGGCACGAATTTTTGCTAGAACTATAATGCGCTTGTCACTCTTTATGATGCTTGTTTACCCTTTCTACATTTGCAGGTCTAAATATCAAATCTCCAAGATAAGCACCACATGATTCTGCAAAGTATGTACATGGAAGGCTTCAGTGTATCACATTCTTTTCTGCTGTGACAAATTTAGGTGACAAGTGGAGATGCTTTGAACCACTCAGGCAGGACACAGAAGTTAATATAGTGCCTTGCATGAACATGGAATGGACATTGAAAACCTCTTAGGTTAGTCATGAAAATGACTAACTGAAAATATTTCATTTCTTTCTGTAATGAAAGAAGGTAGAAAAGGGAAAAAATATAATCTTGATCTCACTTATGCTGTAGATCTATTGATTTCTGTCAAATAAGTCTTGCTTTTCATGACGTACATGATCTCTGGTCCAATATCTCTTTCTGTATACATCCTGATTGGAAGGTTAAAAACTTTTCCACTTCCTTGGAAACTAGAAAGACATTTTCTAGTTAATTCTATCTAGTTTTGACTTCAAATATCCTCCTACTCACTTAAAATAGAGAAGGAGTATCTTATTATCTGTAATGGGAATAGGGGCTTGATGACTTGTAGTGCTCTTTATCTTTGAGCAATGTGCCTCAGACTACTGGGTTGGAAACACGCTATTTATTCAAAACCCACAAAACTATGTGCAATGAAACTTCAATGGATTTAATGACAATATTTCAATTAGACTGACTTTCACAATGTAGATATAGTACAAGTGGGTGTTAGTACGTTTCAAAATTTTAAAATTATTTGACAATAATTAATTATACCACGTAAACCAAGGCAAATGTAGCCTGACAGATCTCGTGTGAAGGTGCATAGAGAAGAACTGTATGTTTCTGGAAAGGATAGAGGCTAAGTGGGATCTTGTTAAGGGAGGGGGCAGTGTGTGTGCACACATATGTAAGTGATGGTGTAGGATCATCCCTAGCAGTCCAGCAATAATGATGCCCCCAGAAATCTCTGTGTCCCCACGAACTAGAGTCCTGAGTATAAATGTCCAGGTAGGAACACATCCTTAAATTAATTCTTTCTCATTGCAGACCCTGCTTCTCTCCCTACTCTCTTACAGTGCAAAAAATCCTTCAGTACCTCTGGGCCATGAACACCCAAGACTGTTCTCAGCCAACACATTTTGAACAGCTTTTGAACGTGTTTCTCCTGTTTCTGTGATCCAGTCCTACTGCTCTCACCTGGCTCACTAGCCATCTAAGCCCAACTCCTCATCAAGCTCTCCTTTGCAGGAAAAAGGTTCATCTGTAATTTCTGACGGAGTCATTAAAACTTGCACTTCAGTTTCATAAACACATCCAGGCAGTGTTCCATGTGAACAAAAGGGATACAGCTACGAGAGCCAAGTCATAGAATCATAGAATGGTTTGGGTTGGAAGGGACCTTAAAGATCATATTGTTCCAACCCCCTTGCCATGGGCAGGGGCACCTTCCGCTAGACCAGGTTGCTCAAGGTCCGATCCTTTCTGGCCTTGAACACTTCCAGGCATAGGGTACCCACAACTTCTCTAGACAACCTATTCCAGTGCCTCACCATCTTTGTAGTGAAGAATTTCTTTCTAATATTTAATCTAAATGTGAAACAGCACGTTGGATTGTGGCCGGAAGAGACTATACAAAGAATTTTAGAAATAGGGGAAGATTTCTGGTTGGCACAACATGATTCTGCCCTCATTCACATTTAAACAAAGGCAGAAAGCCACTGTGATTAGAATTACTAGTTGACAACGGTTATTCCACTTTTCTTATGCAGAGAACTAACAAAACTACTAAGTAGTAATGGGTTCATTTTCAGGCTTTCTAAAAGCAAGTCCTGAGTTCTGTACTACGCAGCAGGAAAGAATTCCATCAGGCAGGTTACATATCCTTCACACCTCCAAGCATTCTTCTTTCCTTTCCAAATGATACTCACACCCAAGTAACACTGCTTAGCCATTGCACAGTTAAACTGACTTGCACCTTTCCTGGTTTATACAACTGTGGTTTTGATAGTATTCCCAATGCAGAACAGAAAGCCAGGAAACACTACTATGGCATGTGCTGCAGTACCCTTGTTAGTGCATTCTAAACAGCTTACACAAGACTTTGGTTGAACATGAGCAATTAAACATCATTGTATGAATCCTTGAAAATTTCCTGGGAAGTACAGGTTGGTGTTGCCACTTCCTTTTGTTCCTGAACAGGTTTAGATTAGTCTACAAGTGAGCAATACAATTGCACCTATATCTATTCCACTAGATAGAGATAACCTTTCTGTGAGTTATGCAGTGAGGCTGAATCATGGTACTGTGCTGTTCTGCAGGGCATCTTTTGCAGCTTTCATTGCCATGGCACCCAAGTGACTTCTAGGAGTGCATTAAGCAGCGTGCCTGTCACTCGTCAGGCAAGCTCACTCCATCTCTCATCCTGTCCCTCGTAAAGGGAATAGGAGCTTTCAGCTTTTGTTTTTAATCTTTCTCAGTGAAATATCTCAGTCACTAGACTTGATTGAGTGAATGATGATGGAGTAGTTTGTAACTTGCTGTCTGTAGTAAAACCAATTAAACCAACTCTAAACTGCACTTACATTTCACATTAATGCATCAGTTCTTTTTATCTGAGAAGACAGATGTATTTTATGATTATGTACTAAAAAAGGTGCACGAGGGAGATATTAAGCATGTAAATGTTGCAATTTTTGTCAAGGTTATGTATTTTTTACCTCTAGAGAATGAAAGGTTAATATGTATACAAGTCAGATAAAGACTCAGGGGTGATTTAACTCTGGCTGGATGCCAGGTGGCCACCAAAGCTGTTCTATCACTCCCCTCCTCAACAGGGCACAGAAGGAACAATATAAGGAAAGGCTCATGGGTCAAGACAGGGACAGGGAAAGATCACTCACCAATTACCATCATGGGCAAAACAGTCTCAACTTGGGGAAAATCAATTTAATTTTTTACCAATCAAATAAAAGTAGGATAATGAGGAATAAAATCTGAATCTTAAAACATCTTTCCCCCAGTGGCACAAGGGGGACAGGTAATAGAGGTAGCAGTCAGTCCATCACATTGTGCTGCTCCTTCCTCCTCAAGGGGAGGACTCCTCACACTCCCTTGCTGCAATGTGGGTCCCTTCAGGAACAGGCTGCTCTGATTTTATATATAGATATAGATACAGATATAGATATAGAAGATATAGATATAGATATAGATATATACACATATTTATGGGAAATACTGGAGTGCAGATCTGATCACTTTCTCCAGAGCGGCAATTTCATTGTAATTCAATTTGTAATTTAAATGTCTAATAAATGTCTGCATAAATATCAATAATGGCTAATTTATTAAAAAATAGCATATGTTCACCTTTGCAACAGAAATACCGGGTCATTAGGAAAGACAAAATAATATAGAAATTTCATTTTGTTGTTGGAAAGACTTGCACGAAGGGTAATGAATAGTTAAAGTTATACTCTCTGCTAGGAATCTCTTTTCTTGTCTCTCACAGAAGGAAAGAACCACACCTTGCTTCTTCATTCCAGCATCTTGGCTCCAAAGCAATTCTCTTTAACCTCACCAGCTTTCAGATAGTTACAGAATGGATCATCATCCCTAGCCTAAAAATGGAAAAAAAATGCAAGTTCACTCCCATATCCTGAACCATTCCAACATAAATGCATCAAAAGGACTGTAAGTCCAAGAGGACACACCATCTTTAGCCAGGGTTCCCATCATCTTGTGACTCTTGGAAAACCCACAGATTTCAGAACATCTGTGCTTCTCTGGCCTCTAGGAGAAGTCCACTCCCATTGCTCTGCATGTTTCCACCCTGCAACCAGGCAATGGAGACTAGACAGCTGCTATAGTATGCTGAAAGATGTCTTTTTAAAATATAAATCAGGTTGAAAAGATTCAGAATTTCAGCTCAGCATCTTTTTTTCCTTTCAAGGGCACTGAACATTTTCTGTTCCTGTAACTTATCTGTCCAGTGTTTCTGAAAAGTGACACATTTGTGTTATCACTGTGACCTATGACTGTGGCTTCAGGATTTGTGAAAGGTTTGGGATTGGTGAGAAGGTAAGAGTGCCTGGGCGAAGACCAGAATTTATGAGGCAGAAATAAGAATGAAGACCAAGGGAAGTTTGGCATCTAGGAAGGGTAGCAACTGAGAAAATGAGAAATATCACCTGGAAGGTGAGAGAGATGCACAGGTATCATGTGGAAGATGGGAAATAATCTAGGGACACTCAAACAGCACAAGATTGAAGGAAGCAGCAGAATAAAACAGAGAAAGTGGCTGTGCAGTCTCTGAAACCAAAGGATCTGATAGCCCACCAATGAAGTACGATGGTATTCACTTTAAGAAAGAAGGAAATATACCAGAGGGGGAGAAAAAAAAGAACAGAGGGAAGGGAAGGGAACAAAAAGCTACCTGGAAGAAAAGATTTGGAACATCAGTCTAATATCAAATAGACTACTTGAAATAAAAAATAATTGCAAACATTTTGGGAATATACAAAAAAACATTAAGTGGAGAAGCACTGTCTCTTCATAACAGAGTAGAACAAATGAAATTAAATGGTTATGCACAAGAGCAGTGGAACACATCAAAATTCCTCCCATCACAAAGTATTCTAGAAAACAATTTTCTTGAAATAAAAATGTGAGATATTACCAACAACATGTTTCTCAAATGCAAAGCCTGCACATAACTTTGTATTGTCTATTTTTATAGTAATATGAAAGAAGAATCAGCATGAGAACTATAAAATACACATGGTATAATTGGTACTAAACTTCCTATTGAAAATAAAATATTCTTTAACAGCAAAAAAATTGGTTTGCAAAGAAGGGAAGATTTCTAAAACTCATTAGAATGTAATTTTGAGAGCTATAGCTGGGACAAATGCAATTTCAGAAATTTGACTGCAGTTATTTCTGCACCTCCTCTAAAGACCACGTAAACGAGCTGCAGATCTCTTTACACACCTCTTCCTCTGGCAGTTTCAGTAGGTGAAACGAGTCCCAGTGGCCCAGGCAGTCACTGAAACCATGGCCTGGCAAGGGCTGCTGGAGACCAGGGGCAGTGTCAGCCTGCTTTGCAAAGGACTGCACTGGGGCTTGCCCAGTTATTTTCTCAGCACATCACTAAATCAGAGGAAGGTGTGCATGCCTAAAGAGTACAGGGCTGTGTGCTATCCCAGCACAAACACTGGCAAGAATTCAATATGTGAACATGGCATGAGTGAGGAATGAGGGAGTGATTTTATTCGAATGCACTAATTTTTTAACTATACATCTACAACATTTAATTCTAAATATTCCCTCATGAAATAACAAGTACTATGTTTAAAGTAAAAGATGCCTAAAGGTCAGATGTTAATTCTTCAGTGCCATAATTTTTTTCCCTAGGAAAGTTTGTAATTATTTATTTGCAAAATATCATCGAACAAAGTGTTACCAGTGAAACAGAACTGAGAAAGAGAAGTGGACTGAGTTTTGCTTAAGTGTTATTACTGCAAAACTATTGTGTTGTTTTGTTTCAGGTTTTTTTTACTATGATATTTGATATTTTGCCCCTGCTCTTATCTGAAATTATTAGAGGTGATTAAAAACTGGCTCTTCTCTGAAACAGGTGAACAGCGTTTGTAAGAGGGTGCTTCAGAGATGAAAGAAAGAGGCAAAGACCAAAGAAAGAGGAAAAGGAACTGGAATTTCCCAGGAAATTTTCCAGTTTCTGGGGAAGACTTAAAGTTGCAGATTTTCTGTTTTTTTCTGGATTAGCATTCATTTTCACTGATGCTCTTCCTCGACCACTT